>CAJVPT010005789.1:0-11767 GCA_910592055.1 Acaulospora colombiana | reverse complement strand
AGCATATAAAATTTCACAGATCACTTATGTCCCTTTTTGAGGGACAAAATTCATAGCTCTTCACTTTAATAGGGACATAAATCAGAAAATACTATAAATCAATGATTTGAATAATGGAGAACAATTGTAGGTAGTTTTTAAATAGTTATTAATTTAAAAATTTTAATCTTTCCTAGTAAGGGACATTTAACTTTTATCCCTACCTCCCCCTTTAGGGACCCATCTTTACTTGTCACCAAAAACATATACTATCCTCAATAGTATCATAACTAAGATACTAGGAATAGATATGACAACTTTCCATAAGAAATGAATCCTAACTCAACATATCACATATCTTTGGCAACAAGGCAAAGAGATTAAAGAAGATCTCTTACAACCCTACATTGAAGATAAGTTCATGGAAATTATCAAGAATCCTGAAAGTCAACATAAATCAAGGCAACAACCAATGGAGATCGTTGAACAAATAGATAATGAATCAACAATAGACAATGAAGTAACAATGATATGTGCACAGGAAATCGAAGAACTAAAATCACAAAAACTTTAGGAAACTAAAAAAACAATGCATTAGTGAACATAGTTCTTATACTACTAGGAATAGAGACATGGCACCATCAACAAACCCTTACTTCATAAAAAAGAAAGAAAATTATAGATTAGGTGCTATGACTGCTAATATTCCAGGAGAAACAGAAAACGAAACTAAGGCATATCTAAGCAACATCCTTAAACTTCCACAAAAAAAAAGAACCTGTTATGAAAAGAGTTTATCGATGGAAAATAAGTGATTAGTTTTTTGGGTACAAGAGGAAGAAGATGTTATAAGATGTATCAAAGAAGTTAATCAAAAGAAAGACAGCTTTGCTATTCAAAATATAACACCATTGACTACTTACAAGAAACAAAAGACAAAAAGAAACCTAGATTGAAAAATTTTTCAAGAATCCAAAACCAAAGAAGGTGCTACTATCTGGCATGTATGTTTGATAGACGTGGATCAGAAAAACAACAAGAACCTCATAAACCACATCTAAAAAGATATAGAGAAGTTCAAAATATTCATATTTATGAGGTGAATACAAAATCACAAGTGAAAACCTATATCAAATGACACAAATATCTTAGCCTAAATCCTGAAGAAATTTGAATAACTCCAATTAGTATGGAAATATCAAGAGCTATATTTTTCAAGTCTGAGCTTAGTGATAATGAAATCAATCAAATATTAATTGAAATAAATGATAACTCAGCAAGATTCCTAGGTATTGACAAAACATATACTAGTTTAATAGCTCGAGCATTGAATGGTACACAAGCTAAGGTATGCTACATAACCAAAGATCCCTATACACTCAAGAAGCATAACTTTACAACAGTTTGCTTTAAAACAAGAGAAGAAAGAAACAAGGCATGCAAACAACATATTTTCTTACAGGGGCATCACCTCTTATGAAGTATCAAACACACATCCAAAACAAAAAGACAGAATCTTAAAGATAAAGATACAAATACAAGATTCAGGTCCAGAAATATAGAAATAGACAATGAATCTGTACCTGACTCACAATCAGACACAGAATCAATAGAGTCTATTTCAAATCCAGCAAGTCATCATAGGTTTAGAAACTTGAGACAGATTAGGCAGCAAAGCAACAATAGAATAAGGCATGAAAGAAACAATAGAAAAGAATATCCTATAATAGGAAGCAATAGAGAACCAATTAGAAATCAACAAAGCTATAGAAATAGATCTTCTGAAGTCAACAGAAGACCTGAAATAGAAAGCACACAAAATCCTTTAATAAATATTCTAGCCAATCTAAAAAGACTACATGCTAAAATAGATACCCTAGAGAGACAAACAGGTTTCAGAAGATCAAGACTAAGTAATAAGGGAGCAACCTGCTTCTAAAGACATACTAGTCCTTGATAGCAATCAAGAGGAGCAACAGCCTACTGCTTCCTCATCAAAAACCACAAATTTGAGCAACAAACGAATTTTAAAAGGCAGTTATATAAGAGAAGAGGAGAGAAATATAAATATCACAACATTTCTACAAGAAGAATGGAAAAAATTTCTTAATAATAGTAGACATAGACTAATAGGAAAAACCAAAGAAGAGGATGATGTAGGTAAAAAGGTAATCAGATTGGGTACATATAATTTTAGAGGAATTACAGATAAAACAAATCAGCAAAACCTAGTTGAAAAGATACTAGAATAAGGAATAGGCATACTAGGGTTATGTAAAACAAAATTGACAAAAGCTAATGCACAATAGGCTTTCAATAATCAGAAAGACTATAAATACTTTTATAGCACCAATAAAGACAGACTATTTGAAGCAGAAGTCAGTCTCTTAATCAGAAGAGATCCGGAAAAAAAGATTGCATCAGTAGAGAAAGAAGAAGAATATATTATTGCTGCCAATATGCTCATGAAAAAAAAAGATCTGTATTATACAGATCTATATTCCTTCAGACAAACCAAGATGCAAAATGGTACAGAATAAGATAACTAGCCTCATTAAAAATAAATATGGACAAGGCTTTCATATGATAGTAATGGGAGATTTTAATGTAGCCTACAACCCATCAGAAAATAGAAAGTCCTTCTCAAAAGCAAGCTTCAGATCATTATGGTGACCTGAAATCCCACTATTCAACTTTCTTGATGAATAGGACTTTATAGATTACAAGCCACATGGAAAGGCAAAGAAAAAACTCCAACAAGAAGAAACCTAACAAGTAGTAGTAGAATAGATTATATTTGAATCTCTTATAGTCTAACAAGCTATCCACTACTCCAATTTGATAACCAAGATATGGAAGATGTTATGGGCAGTAACCATATTATACTCATAATAACTTTCTATAACAAAGACCTTTTCACAAGAAGCAGAACTACACAATTTCCCACAAGTATACAAAAAGAATCGATATAAAGGGTACATCTCCATCACAATGACAAGCGTTTAGTGAAAATGTAGATCATAAATTTAAAATATTACTAGAACCATTGCTATAAGAAGAACCTAATCTAGATGAAAGGGAGAATCAAGCAAACAAACTGTGGGATACCTTTGAAAAATTGTTATGTAAAGCAGCCTTTAACAAGCTAGCAATCAAGAAAACATCCCAAGCAGAAGAAAATCACTATAAGCACAATACCGAATTTATTAGTTACAGAAAATCTCTACAACTAAAAAAAATTTACAATAAAGCAGAAACATTAAAAGAAATAGATAAGTTACAGGCTTTCAGCTTAGCTATAGAAAAACATAATAATACTTACAATCCAAATCATCAGATTGAAAACTATTGTATCCAATATAATATCTCTAATATGTTATGGAAATCTTTGAAAAAAAATATCCAAAACACTATAGAAGATCTTAAATTTATTTATCAAAGATTGAAAGTGAAAAAAATAAGAGATAGTATTAAGACTGCTTTGGAACAAAGATGTGATGATTTGAGAAACTATCAAAAACTGATAATCAGTACTCTAATCAACCAAACTAGAAATAAAATAGTACTAGATAGGGTTAATATCAAGCTAGGGAATAAGAAATACATTACAACTCAAAAAGATAAATCAAAAAGAAAATAAGAAGGTATCATTGTGAAGCCTTCAAAAAAAGAAAAGCTAGCTATGACAGTTTATCCAAAGATTGGAAAGAAGAATATAAATCAAGAGAATATATCCAAACATTATGGTACAATGAACTACTCAAGCCAATCTCACAAAAAGAGTTAGGTGAAACACTGAGAGCACTTCCCAATAACAAAGCTTCAGGAAAATCTCAAATTAGCTATGAAATGCTGAAGAGGTTAAGCCAAGAAGGAAAAAACTTCTTGAGAAAAATGCTAAATAACTTCTTAAAATGGGAAGTCACTCCAAAACACTGGAAACAGAACTACATATATCCAATAGCAAAACCCAAACCATGGGGTTGTGAACTCTCAAACACTAGACCTATTGTCCTATTAGAAGTGATAAGAAAATGTTTCACCAAAATTCTCACCAACAGAATGAGAAATATTTGCAAAAACAATAATATTCTCAAAGGACTAAATTATGTAGAACTGTCAAGAGAAAGTACAGCAGAACCAATTTAGATTCTCAACAATATCTGTGAAGATGCCAAAGAGAATAAAAAAGAACTGTGGATACTTTTTCTTGATACTACAAAAGTATACGATACAATTAGTCTAGATATGCTGGTAAAAGTAATGAAAAGAATCAAAGCTCCAAAAGGTTTCATAAAGATCATACTAAGCCTTTTTCAAAATAGAAAATTTCAAGTCATATTCGAAAATGACCTCACAGAATTAATAGTAGCTGGAGATGAAATTGATCAAAAAGAAACTATCTTACCGCTACTATGGAGAATTTCTATAATTCTCTTTTATGTAAAATCCAGAATGATATATAAAAAGAATACAAAATGTTAGTTACATGAAATCCCGATCTTAAAAGACAGACTACAAGAAGGTTAGAATCAAGACATGCAGCTATAGTCTTTATGAATAACACAATAAGATAGCAAGATCTAAGGAGGACATGAAAAAGATTCTAGAAACTGCAAGAATCTTTTATACAACCAACAATTCTTAAATAAATGGCAACAATCAGTCTTAATTACCATTAACAATCCTAACTACTATCCAGAAGAGGTAAAAGCAGGTACTGAAGAAGAAGTGATTAAAGAGCTTGAAAGAACAAAACAGGCAAGATTCTTAGGAATCTGGATGGGTAATCAAAAAACTGCAATTAAGCTTAAAGAATAAGTGCTTAAAGAAATTAACATTATAACAAGAGCCCTTAAATATAAAAAAGTGACAGACAAACAAGCCCTCTATATTCTAAATAGAGTTTTAATACCTAGAATAGAATTTAGAATGTAACATAGTATATTGTTTTGGAAAATATGCAACACCTTAACAATAGCATATAGAAAACTTTTCAAGAATAAGAGTAGTTTATGCAGATCAATGCTTAATAGTATAATCCATTATCCAAAGATCCACAACTTGAAAAGTGTTTGGATATTACAAAAAAAAGTCAGGTAATGGGACTTTGCAACAGATTAAATGATCTTAGACCAGCAGGAATCACAACAATCATTAGACTCAAACAAGTACAGATTAAAAATTGGGAATCACTCAATTTATTAACCTGTAAATCCTTAAACCATCTAACAGATAAAGGAAACTTTCTACTCCAAGTGATCAAAATTGCTAAAGACATAGGAATAACATTTCATAGTTGGAAATGGCAAGATATTTTTGAATGAAAAAAGGAAAACTTTTGGATCAGATAATATCTTGCACCAGAACAATCCAAAAAAGCCATACCATCACTTAGAAACAATCAGCTGATGTATCTGGATCAGCTTATTGATCAGGAAATCATAAAAATAAGAGACTGACAAATGCTTCAGCTCCTACAAGACACAAGCAAAAGACCTATACCAGAATAGTTTCAAATTATAGCCAAAAATCTTTCAGAAGAATAACTAAAGCAGCTCATAGGATCTGGAAGAGAAAACTGTACTAAATAGGAACCAAAATACTCAAAAATGGATTCTAATCAAAACATGCAGAAAAAATTGTGGATAGTGATGGGAAATAAAAGAAATCAAGTAACTTGGGAGAAATTAAGATGAGAAAAAAAGATAAATATAGCAATAGTAGAGCACTTCACTAGTTATAACTCCAACAATGATTAGGAGACCAACATACAAAAATGTCTGGGATGTTCAGAAGGCACAATTCTAAATAGTGACTGTATTTTTGAAAGAGAAATAGAAGAAATATATGTAATACCATATTTCAATACAAGAAAGTCTACCAGAAGAATATGAGATCTAAAAAACTTCAACCTCAAGTCAGCACTGAAAAAAAGCATCAAATAAGTGATTTATAACCAAAACTTTTTAAAGATTCAAAATGATAGAGTAAATCACGTGGGCATTGAAATCTGAGGAGAAGCTATTATCAAAGAACACATTAGAGAAGGAGTATATCAAGACCACCTAATATATATACTCCAATGTAATCTTGGATCTAAAGAAAAACTAATCTTCTATTCTGATGGATCACTTATTAATTATGGAAAAGAAGATATAAAGATGGAAGCAGCCTGGATTCAAATAGGAAAAGAAGAAAAGAAAAGCAAGTTCCAAACAGAAGTAAACAATTGGTCCTCATCTACAAGAATAAAATTGGTAGCAATTATAACAATACTCCTGGTAGTTCCAATTGAAAGCAAGATGGGGATCTTTACAGATAGTCAAGCATATATTTCAAAGTAAAAATTCTTAGAAAAAGAAGATCCAAAAAAGACATATAAGAGATAGTTCAAAGAAAAAAATTGGTTCCTATGGACACGTGTGGTAGAGCTAGTAAAAAAAAGATATAGATCTAAAGCTCACAAAAGTCAAGGCATACTCAAATGATCCATATAATGAAGAAGCAAATGTCTTAGCTAAGGAAGTTCTAAAATTTCCACCAATTGAATAGAAAGATCTTACTTCACACAAAATTATAACTGAAATCAAGTGGCAAGGGACAACTCTAGATGATCCAATTAGACAGTTTCTCAAGAATATTAACAATAAAACAATAGCCTACCAGTGGACACAACAAAACAGAACAGAGAAAAGATAGAGTCATCAGATTTCAGAACACCAAGCTCATACATGGGACCTAGTATAGAAAAGAGTTAAGAATGGATACATATGAGACACATCTTTTAAACAATCTTAACAAAAAAGCTTTCTTATTAAACTGGCAAATGATGAACTATTCACCTTAAGTAAGTTGGCTGTAAGAAGACCGGATATATATAAGCAAGTGAAATGTATTACATGTAGCCAACAAGATAAAACTATAGAATACTTGCTAGAATACTCAGCATATAAAGATCAATTACAAGAGACATGGAACAAAGGAGTAGATGAAATCATTAGAAACTTCAAAGAACTATTGTGGGAAAGAAAGAGAGAGGTTGAAGAAAAAAATTTCAGGCTAAGTATTGATGACCGTGATAAAATAGGAAAGTTTGACAAGTGGATCGCTAAAGTAGTAGAACAGACTTCTGAAACAAGTCAGAAAATACTAAGTTTCTGTACTGGTCTTATAAGAACTAACCTTATCTTAGAAGTAGCAAATCTAAAATGTCATGATAAATATATAGAAAGAACAATAAGAAAGTGAATATTAAAAATACAAAAAAGAGTCTGCAATCAAATCCGAAAAGAAATCTGAAACAAAAGATGTGAAAAGATAATTAAATAGAAACGAACACAAGGAATTAGTAAAGAAGACAAGATGAAAAGAACTTGTCTATCAGGTCAGAAAACTACACCCTTGAAGAAAAAAAATCCACCACCTGAAAAAAGAAACCTTGAAGATGAAAGCCTTTGAGAAATTTTAATAAGAAGAGTAGAGTATGGGATGAAATGGTTGGGTTTTAAGCTCTGTCAGAACCTCACAGAGTGATCTGCAGTAGGGATCTGCAGGCAATGAAGTTAACAGTTGGAAGGGTCTTTATCTGAACTGCTAATGGAATGATAAATCACTCCTGAAGTTGCACTTAGAGTTTTAATAATTCTTAAAATAGAGACAAGTGAGTTAGATAGAGACTTGGCTTTAGCAATACATCTTTAATGTAAAGTATATACATGTTTAATAAAGTACACATATCTAGCCTAACAGAGAGTTTAAAAAAAAAAATAAATAAATATTGATATTTTAGATTAAAAAAATTTGAGCTAAATTTAATTGGTAAAAAATGTTTTCACAACAAAAAATTTGGTTGCTATTATATTTTGATTTAACTTTATATTATTAAAAATAAATTAATTAATTAAAATTTTTTTGAAATATATTTTTTGATTAAAATTTGTATATTATGTCCTTACTTTCAATTATTAAATCATTTTTGTCCTTAGTTTTATATATTAAATTGATTTTTGATTATAAAATTAACTTTCAGTTATAAAATTAACTTTCAATTATAAAATTGATTTTTGGTTATAAAAAATTGACTTTTGTTATAAATTGACTTTTGGTTATAAAAATTTGACTTTTAATTATAAAATTATTTCCTATAATCTAAAGTCTTGAGGAGATATCATTCACTTTCAATTATAAAACTTTTGATTATAGGATATAATGTTAGACTTTAGAGATATATTATTACTTGAATATTGAGTATATATTATTACTTTTTTATTTCTTGAATATTTGACTATTTTAAAGAATTATATTAAAAAACTACATTAATATAGTTTTTTTTTTTATCTCAAATTCTTTAGCATTTTATAACTAATTTATAAGGAATCAGATACCTTCTTATTGAAAAGACTTTTTAATGTTTATCAAATTTTTCTATTAAAAAATTTTTTTTAAAAAAAGTACCATTCTGGTTTAATTTATTCTTTGGATAGGTATTCTTTTATTCAATCTAAATCTGGATCTTTAAAATTGAATTTTCTTTTTTTGAAAGTTTTTTGATAATAAGTCTTGACTTGCTGATTAAAGATTTATAAGTTTGTGACTATACACTGTATATTAAACCCTTGCAATCTTGTACTAGAAGTCTATTAAGTATTATCTTGAATCATTTTCTATAAAGAATACAGTTTGATATTTATTTTTGATTGCTTTTAAGATTCTTATATTTGTTTTTAAGGACATATTTAATTTGATTCTTGATATAAAAGCTTTTTTTTTTTTTATAAATTGTACATAAGATCAATTTTACTTTAATAATTTGTTTTAGCTATATTTTAATATCTGTTGCACTTTGAAAAGGTAATAAGTCCTAAGTGAATATGTCATCACATAGAATATAAAGTCTATTGATTATTATTGAAATATCTTTTTTAATAAAAGATTCTATATTATTTGAGCTTTTTTGAGTAAATAGTAAATTCTATTAGCTTCTCTATATACTTTGAAGTCTTGTTTACTATAAGAATAATACTCAAAAATTTAAAAAAATTTTTTTAGTTAATATGTACTCTTTTTGTTTTAAAAGTTTTTTTAATAATAGTAAATTTTAATAGATATCAGGCCTTATCTAATATTTATGATAAGTTGAAGTTACTCATAAATTCTATATATACTTGATCTTTAAAATTAGAAAAAGTAATATTTATTCAGGTTCTGAACTTTTTTCACTGATTATCTGTAAAGTTAACAATATCTAGGATTTTAGTACTTTTAGTTTTCTATAACTTTTTGATTTTTCTTTTTAAGCAAATTGTAAATTGTCAAACAAACCATTAAAAGTATATAGTTATTGCTAGTTAAAGTTTCCATTAATATATTATAAAAATCCTACAAGTTTTTGAAGCTTAGTTTAGCTGTGACCAAAATATATTTTAATTTTGTTATAGACTGATCTATTTAATTATATAAAGATAATATTACCTTCTTCTTCTCAAAGTCTTTTGAATATCTGTGAAGTTCCAATTCTCTAAAAAATTAAATAAATCAATTTTAGTTTTTTTTTATCAAGTATATATCTTGTTATTTACAGAAAAACAATCAGTTATAGAATCAATTATAGTATTGAAGTCACCTATAATGATTACTTCAAGGTCTTTTCTTTATTTTTTATAAATTTTCTTTTGTAGGATTTGTTATGGTATCTATTTTTTTTTTGTCAGAAGATAAATAAACTTAATAGATTGCAAGTTTACTCTTTATTTATAAAAAGCTAGTTTCTATTATATGATTCTCTATCTTGTCTATACATGTTAGCTTTTTTTTATATTCTTTTTTAATTAGAAGATAAACTTCAGAACCTCTAGGTCTACTTTCATTATTGCTATAGAAAAACATGTGTATTTCTTGAAATTTAAAGGTAAATGTATCAGATTCAAATATAAGTTTTGTTTTACAAATTTTAAGAATATCAATATTCATTTTTTGGATTTTTTTTCAAAGCCTTTATTGATCAATAATTGTATTAATATCTCTAATATTATGTATTTCTATAGTTATAGTGTTATTAATAGATATTATCATTTTGATAAAAAATATGATTTTTTGATATTTTAATAATGTTGGATTTTATTATTGAGAAAAAGTTATCTAAGAAGTTTATATCATTTAAGAATTTATTTATAAATATATCATTATTGTAGCCCATGCCTTTGAATTTATTATTTCTTGAGAAGAGCTAGATTTTTTTTAAGAGTCTAGTTCTTTTTCAAGGTACTATGATTAGACTGATATACTTTATAATTATTGAGTTTTTTTTTTTTTTGTATTTTGAATAGAAATATTTTTTGAATTGTTGTTCTATTCTATTAATTCTTGTATTCATTTTTTCAAATTAGTTAAGATTTATTATCAAGAATTAGAACCATTGATTTAAAGTTTGAGTTATCTGAACTTCTAAATTCTTGATAAGATCTTTGATTTTATCTTATATTTAAGTCAATAGATTCATTATTGCTACTTATTACTGAAGTATATTCAGCTCTTTAAGTCTATGTTCTTGCCTTACTTTGGTTGTGTATATAGCTAGTTTGTTTCTGATTGATGTATAATATATGATTCATCTATATTATTATTAGATTTATTGGTTTTTTTTCTAAAATTAAACTTCCATCTTGATTTTCTATTGTATCTAATATCAGTTTTTTCTATTTTTCTATCTATCTATTCTATATTTGATTGTATTAATTCATTATATAATTCTAAAGTTTTCTTGTAATATTGTTTGTCAGATGGAAATCTTTTCTTTTCTAAAGTATTCTCTAATATTTCACATAATTTTATGGTAATATATAAAGATATATTGTTTTAAAGCTTTCTTTGGATCTTATAATAATATGAACTATATAATAGTATAGCCTTGCCTTTTGAATATAAGTGGATTTCTGAAAGTAAAGCATGCTTTGACCTTAATATATCTAACTGCTTAAGCAATTAGACTAGTAGTAGTATTATAAGTACTATATAATCTTATAGACTGAGAGTTATGCTTTTTTTTTTAGAATAAAAGTTTAACTATATTTATTTAATTTTGATAAAGTAATATACAAATTAATACAAAGATTGCAAAGGTTATTATGTGAAGCTATATATTATTTATATCAATAAACTTCCTAAAACCCAATTTTTAATAGATTTATCAGGCAACTTATTGTTAAAAGATATCTAATTAAATTAAATTTCTACTACTATTACTATTTAGAAAAAAAACTAGACACTCCTTATTTGAATCTTCAATCCTTCTAGATTCCTCCCAACTAACATGCCATGTAAACTTGCTATTCCCTTGAAAGGAGAAGTATACCTTTCTTATGATTCTAGTGATTATAACCTAACATCAATACAAAATATGTTTAGAGAAAAAGTATGCATTCAGTAATATTATATATTATAGGAGAGTAAAAAAACTATTTGGATCAGAATAAATACTAAAAAAACTCTTTCCACAAATTCCTCAAATTCTTAAAAATTTCTTTTTTAGGCAATTTACTCAAAGAAAGAGAAACATTTTTTTTCAAGACACATATTCTTGCAACATCAGCATACAACAGTCATCTTTCACAAAACAACATTTCGTATATAGTCCTAGAACAGTGGATTGTTGGAAAATATACACATATAGTAACAACTTTGACTTTTTCTCCTTTTAAGAAGAAGGAAGAAAACCAATATAAACTGATTTACAGTCAGAAAAGGGGAGCCAATATCAACTTCACAGAGCTTGCAGCCAGGCCAGTGC
>CAJVPT010005788.1:0-11767 GCA_910592055.1 Acaulospora colombiana | reverse complement strand
ACTAGTCTAACTATTCTTGTATATAGCCGGTAATGGGGGTCAGGTGGCCGACATTTACGGTAGATACCGACCAATACAATACTGATGATTATAAAACGGCTACGAAAGCGTCAACAAATCCTTATGTTGCATATCTAAAGTGAACCCTGCCATCCTCACCAATGCCACTGTTGACTCTTGATAAAGATCTGCGTTTCTTCTACAACATCTTTTCGCCCAAAGGGAGCGTCCTTGACGCGTCCAAACCGATAATTCTGTTTGTGCATCCCATATTTTTCGACCAGACCTTCTTTGCGCCTCAGTACACGGATGAAAGGCTAGTCGAAAGGTACAATTTGGTGAGTCGGAGTTCAAATCCTGCTTGGAGTCAGTCACGACCTTCCAACGATTCTGATAGCTAAAGTAGATCCTACTCGATCACCATTACCACGGAGGTACTCAAACCACGTTAGATGACGAGAAATACGACTTCGACAAGGTAAATTGCTCTCCCTAGCAAACGACAGTAGGCCATGCCGTTCTCATGCCCATCGACTGACTGGCTGGCAGGTCGTCCGGGATATCTTTCGCTTCCTCGATGCACTAGAAATCGAAAAGTGTCACTTGTTAGGAGTAGCGATAGGTGCTACACTCGCAGTCCGAATGGCCATGCTACATGCCGAACGAGTCCTCAGTCTCACATTATGCTCAATGGGCCCTCCAGCACCGGTTAGTGGATGGTTCTCTCAGTATGGTTTCATAGTGATTAATGCTAATCTAATATTGTATACTATAGACGGCAGACTGGGTAGAACAGCATAAGGCCATCCTGGAGACGGTGCTCGACGGTGGAGACATGACATTTGAGGACGTCGTATCCGCTGGCCTAAAGACCTATTTTGGCGAGAAGAACGCGAATGGTAAGTCACGTCAAAACACACGAAATGGGAAACAAATCTAACTTCTCCGCTGGAACAGAGGAAGATGCGAAAAACTATGTAGCTGCGAATCCTAACATGTCGAATAAACGGCAACTCACGAAGGTCTATTCTTCGCACTTTGACCAAACCGCACCCCCCGAGTCGGATTGGAAACGAATCAAGATACCGGTACTCATCGCCCACGGAGGTGAGTCGCACTTGAAGGAACGATGTACATCTCTAACCAGATACCAGAGCATGATAATCCGTATCCTCCTTCGACTGCTCAGGCTAACTATGATCTGTTATCGGAATCGACGATGCGCGAACTCAAAATCATTCCAAAGGGACCGCATTTGTTCACTTCCCCAGATGCATCTACCTTTAACCCAATCTTTATCGAATTCATGCAAAAAATAACGGTTTCTTAGTATGCCTTATGAGGTCGTAGTGTTATGCAACTTTCATAGCCTTGAGTCGTGGTTTGGCAGCTATATATCGGCAAGTACGTAGTTTTATGTCTTTATCTGCTGTGGGTTGATCTAATTGCTATTTAGCTGGGATATCACTTATGGATATAATTTTACCTTACTTCAGACCAAAGCCGAACCAGATTGACGCTTTACTTCGGCGGGAGCCCCTGTCATAGGTTTGTCCTTATCGACGGCTGTTGTGAGCTACCATGAAGGTTTAGTTGATTTCATGCGGAGCAATGGTCCATATAGATAGTTCGAACGTGTCATTGACCGCCGCTTTGGCTACGATTTCAATACACCTATTTGAACCCGTATTTTCTTGCCAATAGAACTTCGCAAAGACTCTAAATCGATTCCTTACACAAAAATCAATAACGATACTCTTGCAACGGTCCTTTCGTCTGTCAATGAATACCCAAAGTACTCCCCATTCGTTCACAATGTCGGTGAATTCATTTATAGGGGGTCAAATCTGAATTGTTCGATTCTTTCCCCTCTTTGAACACCAGGACACCACTGCGCTCCGTCCATAGTCTGGGAAGGTCCACTCGACGCTAACGTGATGTGTCAAAGAACAGGTGGAGGATCAACGCCACGTTCCTCGAAAGGGGTTAGTTGACGGAGGCGGGGTACTTTAGTCCCCGGAGCCGGCTGTTATCAAGCGAGTGCATATTTGAAAGTTTAGCGGCTTGTGTGGCTCTTATTTTAACGGAGCTAGAGTGAAACCAAGCCCCTGACTTGAAACCTCTGGCTTTTGATGTCGCAGAACGAACTGGTCTCAAAACAAGCGTCTTGGGGAAGCAACTATGACCGAAGGATCGCCGTCAAGTGCTCTACCAACCCACTGGACATATTCATTTGTCACCATTGCATAAGGAGCGAGTCGGACTAGTCGTGTCAATCGGACACGAGATTGAAGAATTCATCGCTTTGCTTGCCACGATGCAAACATAACACACGACTTTTCCATGACCTTGTTAAACCCAGTCTAACTTTTCTTGTATATTGCCGGTAGCTGGCATTGTATACGATAGCGGTCAGGTGGCCGATATTTATGGTAGAGACCGACCAATACAATACTGATGATTATAAAACGACTGCGAAAGCGTCAACAGGTCCCGTGCACATCTGAAGTGAACCCTATCGTCTTCACCAATGCCACTCTTGACTCTTGACGAAGATCTGCGTTTCTTCTACAACATCTTTTCGCCCAAAGGGAGCGTCCTTGACGCGTCCAAACCGATTGTTCTGTTCTTGCATCCCATGTTTTTCGATCAGACCTTCTTTACGCCTCAGTACACGGAGGAGGGGCTAGTCGAAAGGTACAATCTGGTGGGTCGGGCTTCAAATGGTGTTTGGAATCAGCCTTCCGACCATCCTGATGGCTAAAGTAGATCCTGCTCGATCACCATTACCATGGAGGTACTCAAACCACATTAGACGACGAGAAATACGACTTTGATAAGGTAAATCACTCTCCCTAGTAAATGACGATGGACCATACCCTTGCGTTATGCTTATGCACATGGCAGGTCATCCGAGATATCTTTCGCTTTCTCGACGCACTAGAAATCGAAAAGTGTCACTTATTAGGAGTGGCAACGGGTGCTACACTCGCGGTCCGAATGGCCATGCTGCATATTGAACGAGTCCTCAGTCTCACATTGTGTTCAATGGGTCCTCCGGCACCGGTTAGTCGGTATAATTTTATAGTAATTAATGCTAATCCGATATTGTATACTGTAGACGGCAGACTGGGTTGAGCAGCATAAGGCCATCATGGAGACCGTACTCGACGGTGGAGATATGACATTCGAGGAAGTCGTGTCCGCTGGCTTAAAGTCCTTATTTGGAGAGAAAAACACGACTGGTGAGTCACATGAAAACACATGATTTAGGAATGAATCTGACTATTTCGCTGCAACAGAGGAAGATGCAAAAACCTATGCAGCTACGAATCTTCACATGACGAATAAACGGCTACTCACGAAAGTTTATTCTTCGCACTTTGACCTAACCGCACCCCCCGAGTCGGATTGGAAACGAATCAAGATACCAGTACTCATCGCCCACGGAGGTGAGTCGCACTTGAAGGAACGATGCCCATCTCTAACCAGATACCAGAGCGCGATAATCCGTATCCCCCTTCGGTTGCTCAGGCTAACTACGACCTATTATCGGAATCGACGATGCGCGAACTCAAAATCATTCCAAAGGGACCGCATTTCTTTACTTCCCCGAACGCATCTATCTTCAACCTCATCTTTATCGAATTCATGCAAAAAGTATCGGTTGCTTAGTATACCTTAGGGGATCATTATGTTATGCAACTTTTATGGACCTGGATCGTGGTTTAGCGATTACATATCATCGAATATGTATTCTATATCCGCATCTCCTATCGGTTGATCCAATCGGATCACTTGTGGATATGATTTCACTTTATTTCGGCCGCAGACGAGATAGACTAGCGCGATACTTCCCGAATAGAACTTATCATGGGTTGACCATATCACTAGCTCTTACAACCGGCCATAAAGATCTGGCTGATCCCATGCAGAGCAAGGTTCTATATAGATAACTCGAGATGTCATTAATCGTTGCTTTGGCTACGACTTCAATTAATACAACTATTTGAACCCGTCTGTTTCGCAGATAAAACTTCGCAAAGACTCTGGATCGATTCCTTGCTCAAAATCAATGAAAGTACTCCTGCAACCGTCCTTTCCTCTGTCAATACTAAGAGTATACCTCATTTGTGCAGTCAGTGACTTCCTTCACGAAGGCTCAATCGAAGACCAAGGTGTTCGACCCTTTCCACTTACTGAACATCAGGAAGCCACTGCGCTCTGCCCATAGCCTGGGGAATGTCCACTCGCCACCGTGATGTGTTAAAGAACGGGTGGAATATCAACGCCATGTCTTCAGAAAGGATAGGGTTCGGAGACAGTGGAAGAGGAGAGCAGAAGCAAGGTACTTTAGTCCCCGGGAGCGTTAAAGTTTAGCAACTTTGCCCTTTTCTCGGCTCCGCACGTGCTGAGGGGTGGTTCGTGTGGAGCGAGGCTCCTGGCTTGAGCTCTGACCCTCCATTCTCTGATGTCTCAGAATGGACCGAGTTCGAAACAAATGTTTGGGAAGCAAATACGACCGAAGGATCGGCGTCAAGCGCTCTACCAACCCGCTGGGCGTATTCACTTGTCTAACCATTGCGTAGGGTCGAATCCGATTGGAGCTGTCAACCGCCCAGGATTTGCAAAAGCACCATTTGCTAGCCACGAACCACGACTTTTCCATGACCTAGTAAAAACTAGTCTAACTGTCCTTGTTAAGAGCGGGTGATTGCCACTGTATAAGCAGTGATCGGGTGGCTGAATTTAGTCCATCCAATAGAATAGCGGGCACTCTTATAAAACAGTCGCGAAAACTCCCCTATGCTGTCTATCTGAAGTCAAACCCCATCGTAATCGTGATGCCGCTTTTGACTATCGACCAGGACTTGCGCTTCTTCTATAACATCTTTTCGCCCAAGGGAAGCCTCCTTGACGCGTCCAAACCAACCATTCTGTTCTTGCATCCCGTGTTTTTTGACCAGGGTTTCTTTGCTCCTCAGTACACGGATGAAGGCTTGATAGAGAGGTACAATCTGGTGCGTCGGAGTTCAAACGCGTTTAGAGTCGGCCACACCCACACTATGATTCTAACGGTCAGAGTAGATTTTACTCGATCACCATTACCACGGAGGTACTCAGAACACACTTGATGACGAGAAATACGACTTTGATATGGTACGATTTCTTGATCCAGCAGCGGAGGATACGTACGTGTGTCGCTCATGTCCAGGACTAACTAAATGTCAGGTCATTCGAGATATCTTTCGCTTTCTAGATACACTAGAGATCGAAAAATGTCACATATTAGGCGTTGCGACGGGTGCTGTTCTCGCGGTCCGAATGGCCATGATGCATGTCGAACGCGTCCTCAGCCTCACACTGTGTTCGATGGGCCCACCAGCACCGGTCAGTCACCGATCTTTTAAGAGTATGTTGTTATATGGGGCTCCAATCTGATATCGTAGACGACAGACGGCAGAATTTATCCAGCAACACATGGCAATCCTTGAGCTAGCAATCAATAAGGGCGACAATACTTTAGAAGAAATAGTATCAGCCGGATTCAAGTCATTGTTTGGCCCAAAAAGGGTGTCTGGTGAGTCATACACGCCCATATGAATCGATGGACCAAGCCCTTCTAATGGCGTTTATAAACTAGAGGAAGATGCGCAAAAGTGGCTTTCTACCAATCGCTTCAACTCCTCAAACAGGCCACTCCTTACAAAGGTTTATTCCGCCCTCTTTGATCAGAAGGCACCTTCTGAAGCAGATTGGAAACGCATCTCGATGCCGGTATTGATTGCTCATGGAGGTGAGCTTATAAGCTGCATATAGAAAGGGATGGGTGGGTTTCGACTGACTTCGTGAAATCAGAACTCGACAACCCGTACCCTCCCTCGATCGCCCAGGCCAATTATGAACTTCTTTCGGAATCGACGATGCGCGAGCTGCAAATCATTCCTAATGGACCGCATTTCTTTACCTCGTCCAATGCATCTACATTCAATCGCATCTTTGCAGAATTTATGCAAAAGATATTGGCTTCTTAGCGGGCCTCGGGCATGCCGCATCTTGAACGTTCGCGGCTCTGATTCATGGTATTGATTGCTATATATTAGTGAGCACGTCCCTATATTCACCAAATTCAATTTGTTGATTTATTTCATAACCAAGACCCTCTTTGTTGTATACTTTCACCTTCCTTACCTACCGCGTAGCAAGTACTATGCACGGTATCTCGTAACTTACTAGATAGCGTTGTTACCACCACGCAAGTCACGATTCCAGCTAGATAACTCGACACGGTATCGAGAATCGCTTTGGTTGGGACCACAATACCATTGTTTTAGCCCTCATTTTCTCCCAATTAAGTCCCAGCAAGATTTTGGAACTATCACTTGCGCAAGATCAATGTCTTATGCGACCGTTCTTTCATACTTGTCCTCCTTAGCAAATCTTACCAGTATGTACCTTATTTGTGCGTAATATGGATGAATTCATTGGGATTCAAGTCAATAACTCAACTGTGCCTCGATTCAGTCGGCCTCTGAATTCAAAGAAATCATTGGAGCTTGAGATTGAAGTTTGCAATAATTTAATTCCAGCTGGGTGTAATCAGAGCCGCTGGCACGACTCTAGCTACTCCAGACGGCACACCTCTATCTGCAGGAGCGAGCCTTCGGATTTGGCGCCAGTCTAAGCCCTGAATACGGTCTAGGCATCGATAGTAAGTCACCTTCGAGTTTCTAATATCTTTCTTAATTTAAGGTGTTTGATAGACGCTGTTCAATTTGAGATTGTCACTCCGGATGGAGAATTACGTACGGCCAATGCATACCAGCACAAAGATTTGTTCTGGGCCTCCAGGGGTGTGTCCCAGCTTTGGGGTATGTTCTTCATCTATTAATAGCATATTTGTTCTCTAACTGAACTTGATATAGGTGGTGGCCCGCAAGACCCCACCCTGCAATCGCTCGTAGTATGGCTCTCGTTCAGTCTGAACTACACATCGCCGTCATACCGGAATCCTCTGAGGATATACTTGTTACTCCAACCAGATTTGAGTGCCCGCAATTTTTCTGGCTACACTTTTTCGACCATAAGCCTTTCTGGTGACAACGTTTTTGGCCACACTCATCGTTTATAACTCTGATAATGCGACAGCCCCTAACCCAACTCTTTAATCCCTCTATAACTAACTCAGAGTGGGACGAATGCGGGTAGACCAATGACTATCAGTGTGACCAAGGGACTTTGAATTGTTTTTTGAACCCGTGGACCAGGTCAGCGAGGGTACAGGTGCTGGCATCCTGGGAAGCATACTTTTGCCGGCTAGCCTGTTTCCGGAAGGCAGCGTGGATGACCTGGTCGATTTCCTCATGCAAGCGCCTTTCTCTTCCGTGTTCCATCTGGGTAACTGCTCTCGGCACCAAACGTTTATCCCGGTCAAATTCGATTCGCTTATCCAATCATTATACATTCCAGTTACTGGGAAGAAAGTTGCTAGGGTCACTTCAGACGCCACTGCCGTACACCCGGCTTGGCGGAGGCCCATTCACCATCTCGTGCTAACGACTGGATGGGATACTAATATCATGTTTCCCGAAAGACGGCGTAGAAGAGATCAGATTATGGAACAGACACAGAAGCTAACTGCTTTGGTCCCTGATTCTGGCTGCTATGTAAACGAGTACGTCTATTGTGACATAATTTATTAAACTCTGATCTAGCTGACGCTTTTTACAGAGCTGACATCGTTGGTCTTTTCTTACAGTATTTTCGAACCTCATATTGACCATATGTTAACATAATGAGCCGAGGTGGGAGAATGACTTCTGGGGAAACTATGATCGCCTTGCCGGTATCAAGCATCCCATTGACCCCTCAGGCATATTCACTTGTCATCATTGTGTAGGAAATGATTCAGAGTAAGGAACCGCTAGGTAACAATGTAAATTTCCTTCCCATGATGCAAAACTTTTCGGCTGTTCTGTCCGTTCTCCAACGCGTTTTGATCCCCTGTGTTCTATTCTAGTACCCCTGTAGAAAGAATTTAACTCTTATCGTCCGATAATTTACCCGCTACCGGCATTTGGATGCTACTTTTGGGGACGAGGGAGCCGAGTTTGACGGCCTGTAGCCTATCTAATACAGTGGCCGCTCCCCTCTGTCTATAAGTACCCTCGATGTGGTCAAAAGTCCTATGACGAGTTGTCTAAAACCTAACCAGCATGCCTCTTGTGACTGTTGACCAGGACCTTCGTTTTTTCTACAATGTCTTCTCGCCCAAGGGGAGCATTCTTGATACGTCTAAACCGGTCATTCTCCTCTTGCACCCGACGTTCTTCGACCAAACTTTCTTTGCCCCCCAGTATACAGACGAGGAACTAGCAGAAAAGTATAACCTCGTGAGTCGGACCCTCTGCGTTCCTGAACTGAAACTTGGTCGCACTACGGTTGCATCGTTCTCATCGCTTCTACGTCGTGTAGATTGTGCTGGATCACCATTACCATGGAGGCACTCAAGTTACCCTAGATGATGGAAAATACGACTTTGACAAGGTGAATGAAACAGTGATTCCCAGCCAATAGATGGCACCGTTTCATTATGCCCACTTGTGTGTGGTGGCACCGATCGTGACCTAACTGACTGACCGACTTGACGGGACAGGTTACGCGAGACATCTTTCGGTTCCTGGATGCGTTAAACATCGACAAGTTCCACTTACTTGGGGTAGCTCTAGGTGCAGCCATTGCTGCTCGAATGGCCATACTGCACATTGAACGGATTCTGAGCCTCACGTTGTGCTCAATGGGACCACCAGCACCGGTCAGAATTTTTTTCCTCGCATTCAAGGAAAGGATGCTATAGCAAGGTTATACTCGACTGACATTTCATTTTGGTTTGTTCAATTAGAATCCCGATGATATCGCTAAACACAGAGCTCTGCTGGAATTGACATTGGAGGCTGAAGATGACTACGCCGATGCCTTACCAGACATGGTTTCTGCTGGAATGAAGACGCTATTCGGCCGGAAAGGTCAACCAGGTGAGCCCTCCTCCCTGTCATCACTAGACAAGTTCTCGGATCAACGATTGACGAATGACACCTGCTGGTAAGTAGAAGAGGAGCAGCAAAGATGGATGGCCACCAATCAAATCACCCCTATGAACAAGCAGCTTCTACGAAAGGTCTATTCTTCCATCTTCGACCGAACGGCTCCGCCTTCAGACGCCTGGCAGCGAATCAAAATACCGGTGCTCATAGCCCACGGAGGTGAGTGATCGTATATAGCCTACACGAGGTGAAGGGCACGAGGCTTGATTTTCTGACTGGCCCCTTTTTGCGGACATTAGAGGCAGATATACCGTATCCTCCGTCTATCGCTAAAGCAAACTGGGAGCTGTTCTCGGAGGCAACGACTCGAGAAGTCCAAATCATCCGTAATGGGCCACACTTCTTTACTTCTACGAATGCATCCACTTTCAATCCCATCCTCGTGAAATTCATTCAAAACGCATCCCGAGCTTAACGAGGCTTCCAAGTCGATGGCTTTTGGCTTCTCGGCCACCACTGTCACTTTCCAAACCAAAGTTGTGGCTTGATGGTTTCGTCGGTATATCATGGGAGAAACTTTAAAATGGTACCGATGGCTCGGAACCCACTCCATACCCGCGCGCACCCTAAACGTGGAGGAACATATTATCCAGATCACGTTATTACCATCCTCTGTCAAGAATATATACATTTTTGTTTGTATAGAAGTTGCACCATAGTTTGAATGCGAGAGACTATCCCAGATCGGGCACCGTCCTACGGCAGTGTATTTCATTTAGGACATTCGAATTAAATTTTTGTGGGGTCTTTTTACATACCTCGATAAATCTGACTTTTGGTTGCCTGGACCCTGAGCGGTTTGGACGGGAATTAGATAGTTACAGTAAGGCGTGTGTTATTCACACGACCCGAAACCATCTTCTGCACTTTGATCTGATAATAGTACAATGAGTATATAGACAATGGCATGAAGACATGTTTGGCGCATCACTATCTTGCCTGTCTTCCCCTGCCACCCTGCTGCAAAGTTCCTCCCCCCTACTTTGGTCTTGCTCTGCCGAAAACAATGCCGCTGGTCACTATCGATTCTGACTTGCGTTTGTTCTATAATATCTATTCGTCAACAAGTAGCACCATTGACAAGTCGAGGCCTACCGTCCTGATGCTGCACCCAAGGTTCTATGACCATGAATTCTTCTCTCCCCAGTACACAGACGAGCTATTGACTGACCAATTCAATCTGGTGAGTCTCAAGTCGACTTTCTAGTATACGACTGAGGGCTAAACCAGGTCGTTGTGGATCATCATTATCATGGATTAACAGAGGTTGAGCTAGACGAGGGACCGTACGATCATGCAAAGATAGGCACCGCACCAGGGACGCCACTTTCGACCCTTCCTCGGAGCCAACCCTTGCTTGATGTACAAGATTATCTAACCTAGAATGCCAAATAGGTTGTCAACGATCTTTTTCGATTCTTGGATGCCCTAAACATCGAAACCTGTCACATATTGGGCGTCTCGTTGGGTGCGCTCCTGGCGGTCCGGATGGCCATCCTACATCCGGAGAGGATCCGCAGTCTGCTGTTATGTTCTATGCCACCACCTGTAGAGGTATGTTCCGTTTTATGCCTTCTTTTCGACTGGAGCTTTTACAAATTCAATTTTGCAGTCGCCAGAAAACATCATACAGCATCGAGCAGTCTTGGAGGCGATTCTGGCGGGTGAAGATGGCACAGATGAGCTACCTTCCAACATTATAGCCGCAGGACGAGCTTTACTGTTTGGGAAGAAAGGCCGGACAGGTGCATTCCATAGCCCCTTAAACTTCTTTGTGACCGCTGACCAAAGTCTATTTAGATGAAGATCATATGAAATGGGTAGCGACGAGCAAATTCGTACCTTCTAATCGAAAATTGTTCAAAAAGGTGTACTCGGCCATACTAGACCGGCAGCCACCACCCGCATCTGAATGGAAGAAGATCAAGATGCCGGTCCTCCTAGTCCATGCAGGTAAGAACCTCGTGGTACTTTTCCTGCTTGTTCTGAGTCAGTTCTAGGTGGCGATATAATTTACCCATCTTCGGTCGCTCGAGAGAATTATGACTTACTTTCGGAAGCTTCTAACAAGGAGATCATTATTCTCGACAATGCGGCACATTTGTTCACATGGCCAGAGGCAGAGAGGGTAAACCCTATGATTGCCAAGTACTTGCAACAATACCCAGCCACGGCATGAAAGTCGGCTCACTTTTAATAGCTGACGAACATAGCCCTGCGGTAGGCTTGAACTATACACTCACAAGATTCCATCTAATCAAGCGCTGTGCTAATCTAGAAACTGTTCACGAAAGGTGGCCGACATCGTCCCGGTATGCATTATGGCTGTTTCGATAGAGTCGGACCGCCGGTAGATCATACCTTTGTATCATTTATATATCCCAAATACACTTCCAGCTCCAACCAATTCTCCATCATACCGATCAAATATCATTTATATGAACCCACTATTTGGTTCAGTTTTAGCTCTGCACAAGTAATTAAACCAGGTAATATAATATAGTATCTCGCCGGGGTTTATTATCTTTATTTGTCTCAAGTCTATTCGCCGCCTCCTTCTACCGTACAGACATTATATAATACAGGGTCAAACCGCCTTATAGACAGCTCCCAAGTTCTCTTTCTACGCTCTACGTGCCTTCGAGTTAATCATGTTATCCTTC
>CAJVPT010005787.1:0-11768 GCA_910592055.1 Acaulospora colombiana | reverse complement strand
CCTTGTAAAGACTATTCATGTAACTGTTTATGAATTAATTTTCTAATAAAAACTTGCATGTATTGCTCATTTGCGATAAAAAAAAAAATAAATATGAATAATTTTTTTTGCAAGTTTTATAAATTTTTGGATAAATAGTTGCTAAATTTTTAATGAATAGTCAATAAATTTTTAATAAATAATTTAATGAATAGTTGTCTAATATTTAATAAATTGTTAATGAATTTTTAATGAATAGTTTTAATGAATAGTTGCTGAATTTTTTAATAAATAGTTAATAAATTTTTTATGAATTTTTTGTGAATTATTAATAAGGTTTTATTTTTTTTTTATTAAACCACAACTGGTATTAGATGCAAGCTTTTATTTAAGAATTAACTTAATTTGATGGATAATTAAATCCTATAACAGTTACATCAATCATCTTATATAAACCATATATTTCTATATCCATGTAGATTAAATAATAACCTATCACAGTTTACCACAGATGAACCTGTTATTACTCTATGAGTGAGCAGATCCAGCTAGGGGTCAGATGGTCAAATATATAGTCATCAACAGTAAAATAGATCAATTTAGTAGTGAGCTTTATAAATTTTTGTATTATTTTCACTAAACTAGGCTATATTGTATGTATCCGATGAGATTTGATCCCCTCTAATACTCCTAAATATTATTTGTTCAGACCTTGAAAAGAGGCACTTTCCTTCTTTATCACTATCTGTGACATCGGATTAGTCGTATGTGACTGATTTTCATTTAAGCAGAGTCCAGATTGGGATATTCTAAGCTAAAAGGGCATGGGTTCTAAAGATTGCCAGGACAGAGGGTCTTTAAAGCATTTGTATGGTAGGCTAGACCAGAAGCCTTTCTTCATACAATCCTTTCAGTAGTATGATCATAAATCTCAATCCCTAATTGATGAAAGGCCAGAAGTCTCATTTTAATATAGCCTAACCTAATTAAAACTTGTTTTAGAAGATTGGGTACGACTTTCACAGGATAACCAGTAAAACTTAATCAGAAGAATAATTTTTGATTTGGATCCTTAAGTGGTATTGAACTATAGACCTTGTGATTGCGATTTGGAAGCACTATTACTGTGCTATTGACCCACAGGTTTTATTAATAAATTTTTATTGAATTATTAATAAATAATTTTATAATGAATTTTTAATGAATTGTTAATAAATTATTACTAGATTGTTAATAAATTATTTAATTAATTGTTAATAAATTTTTTGACAAATTGTTAATATGCTAATTTTTTTAATTGCTGAATTTTTGATTATTGAATTTTTGATTGCCTATTTATTGCCGAAATAGTAATATGCTAAGTAGCAACAATTGAAAAGAATTTAGCAATATTTTTATTATTAAATTTAATCAAATTCAACAATAATTGTGCTGCTGAATGACATAATTTCAATTAGTAAACCTTCACAACCTTTCCTGTTATCACAAACTTCCTTCATATCAACTGTATCAGAAGTGGCAATAGTTCATTTAGTAATACCTGGTGTAAAATATTCAATTCCTACTATGGCTAATGAATTGCTTAGAAGAAGGCTATTATTGTATTACCTAAAATATTGGCATCTGAAGTTGCATAAATATCAATTTCATAATCAAAATTATATACTTTGTTTTTCAAATTTGCTCAATTCCAGACCTTTCAAAAAGATTATAAGTATAGAGGTATTCAATAAGATAATATTTAGTCAGATGTTTATTCAGATAGAATTGTTGTGCTCAGTTAACAACTCTTTCTAATAATTCCTTCAGATAGTATGTATAGATTAAGGAGAGAATCTTGTTTTTCATATGGATAGCATATTGCATACACCTGTATATTTGCAAGATCCAATTTTTAATAGGCTGAAGTAAATCATAAGATATTGGGATTACTTGCATAAATTCAGGAATTGTGGCCAGAAAATCCTCCAAAATTAGGTCCTGAATAGTAGTTATAATAATTTTTGGATAAGTATAGTAATACTTTTTGATACAAACTGATAAGCAGTAGGGCTTCTTATATAATTGTTGGGGTGGTAAAATCATCCATATTCTTTTATTTAATATAATAATTTTACTTGATTTGTTGGACATTCTTCTTATTCCTTTTCTTATCATGTCTAGAAAAATCAGAGCTGTTAAGGCTCAGAGACTCACTTGCTCAGGAAGAATGGATCCTTTGTAAGCAATTGTTATCACTCTCCAGAAAAGGGTTAAGTATTTGAAAAGATAAATATGTTATGGTAGATAGTCCCAGGCTAATCTTCAAGAAGAAATTCATCAGTTGGAGGAAGAGGTAGAGCAGTTGGCCTTTAGAAGTTCCACTTCAACTAAAGTCAGAGAGTTGGAGTTGGAAAACCAGAACTTGTAGCAGAGGATATTTAGACTTGATATCCTATTAATCCAATTGGATGTTCTTATTCCTGTTCCTTTGAATAGAACTTTTTCTTTGCTTGAGCTTTAAGGTTTTTGTTTCTCTTTTTTATATTTTACTTATCCACTTATCCACTTATAAGTACTTTACTTTGGAATTATACAATAATTGCTGAGATCTCTGGAACTAGTTATAATAGTGATGAGAGCTTAGGGGCCATTACTATTACACTGTATATTTCTCTTTTTAGTTTTCAATATATACAGTAGGTTCTTATTTTTTATGGTCAAGATATGGTTTCAGCAAAGTCAAGTTAAGAGGAGCAGTTAGCACTTTTCTATCCATAGTTCTATATTTAAAGGCTTTATTTCTCAAGTTATAATGGACAAAATAAGGTTCTTTTCATTTTGACTTGAGTTTTCCAGTAAAGAGTTTGTTCTTGATAGTATTATAGACTAACACTTTTTATTATCAATTTTAAGTTTCTTGGTTTTTTCAACTTCAGGTCAAATCTCTTCTTTTGTATTCTTTGGGCTTTCAGAATATTTTTTTGTGTAGTTTCTTGAGTAGTAGGCAGGGTTTCAATCAGTTGGTAAAGTCAGATCAAGATATTTTTTTTCATTACTTCATCCATTTCCATATGGAGCATTTGAGAGTTGCAGCTATAAATCAAATAGAAGAAAGTAAATTTGATGAAAACTTGTTTTGATATGTGATAGACAAATAATATTTATACAATAAATTCATTCAAATCCTCTATTTCCTCAATTATTTTTGACAGAGATTCACATAGAGTCCTATTGAAATACTCTACTAGTTTATTTGTTTATAGGTAATATAAAATAGAATAAATATATAGTATTTGAAATTTTTTCAATAAAGCTTCAATTATTTTATTATTAAAATATGTTTTACAATTAAAAAGTATGTGTTTTGGATATCTATGTTTGCAAATAATAACTTGATAAATAAAATTTGCACTTGTTGTCCTATAGTATAGAATATTGCTTTAACTTCAGGCCATTTAGTAAAGTAGTCAGTTGCAATAATGATATATTTGTTTCCCTTGCTTGTTATTGAAAGGGTCCCACAATATCAATGCCTATTTTGGAAAAGAGATCATCAACTGTGATTGGGTGTAAGAATCTGGGATCTTAAATTTGCCTTATTATTAATATTGATCACAGGTATTAATATAATACTTCACATCCTTAAATATTTGAGGCCAGTAATATTAATCACATAGTTTTTCAAAGACCTTGTTCATATCAAGATGAGTTCCAGTGGGATGGTTGTATTGGTTTTATTTCATGTTTTTGAATTACATGAAATAATTAATTCCTTGTTTTCCTGTGATGATCTTTTTTGTAGAGTTGATTGTTTTTTACTTGATAGTATTGTGCTTTGGATATAAGTTGCTTTTGTTATTTGTTATCAAAAATATCAGGTAATTTGTTATATTGAAGATAGTTTTTGAGACAATGATAATATTGAAATTATATTTTTATAAGATATATTATGTTATTGTTTAGAATACCGATTACCTGAGTTGGATATTATTATTGTTAGATTTCACTTGTGATTGTTGACTTTGAATTAGGTTTGAATGGATATAAACTTAAACTTGTGGAAGATTAGTTCATCTACATTATATATCCTAGACATGGTATTAGTATTGTTGTATTTCCTTCCAGCTTTGTATTTGATAGTAAAGTTATAGGATTCCAAGTGAAGTATTATCTTGTACATCATCTTTTAAGTTCAATTGTTTTCAACTATTGAAGAGTAAAGTGATCAGTAATCAAGAAGAAGTATTGAGTTCCTAGGTATTTATAGAAGTGTTCAATATCCCATATGATTGCAAAATATTTTAATTTAATGGCAAAATAGTTTTGCTTAGCTTTGTTGAGATTGTGACTAGCATAGGCTATTGCATACTCTTTTTTTTCATCCTTTTGTACCAGAATAGCATCAATATTAGTTTCTGGGGTATCAGTATAAAGATATAAGACTTTAAAGAAATCAGGGTATCTCAAAACAGGAGATAAAATTAAAAGTCACTTCAAAGTTTCAAAGGCTTACTGATAATTATTTATTCATTCAAAGAGATATTCTTTTTCAAAAGAGAATTCAGAGAACAAGCAATAAAGAGAAGTTTTTAATAAACTTCTTATAATAAGAGGCAAGTCCAAAAAATTCTCTCAGTTGTTTAATAGCGGTGAACCTTGGGAATTCCTTAACTTTCACAATTTTGTTATCATCAGATTAGATTCCCTCACGGTTAATCACATGACTAAGTAATTTTACTTGTGATAAGAAGAAGTGATATTTTGCAAAGTTCAGTATTAGAGAGGCTTTCCTGAGAGCATCCAATATAATGGAAACATGCTGCAGTAAAGTTCAAAGGTAGTGAAGAAGATAGTAATGTTATCAATATAAACTTCAACAAATTTGTCATGGTAGGGAGCCAATATTTTATCCATTAGTTGTTGGAAAATTGCAGGAGCATTGTAAAGATCAAAGAGCATAACATTGAATTTATATAGATTATATTTTATTGTAAATGCTGTTTTGTATTTGTCCCTGTCACTCATTGCCACTTGCCAATATTCACTTGCTAGATCAAGACAGGTGAACCATTAAGCACTATTGAAGGTTTTCAAAAGATCATTCACAATTAATATGGGATAAACATCCTTTTCAGTAACTGTATTGAGTTTTTTATAATTAACACAAAAGTACTGCTTATTATTTTTTTTGGATACTATAACAATAGGAGAAGAATAGGAGCTGGTGATAGAACTGATAATTCCTCACTGCAGCATTTCTCAATTTCCTTTTTGATAAATTCCTGTTGATCAGGTAAGGCTTATATGGTTGCTATTTGATTAAAGTAGTATTTTCAGTATTAATATTATGGGTAATTACTATGGTCCTTTCCAAATTACTTGTTTGCCATTTCTTGAAGATGTGATCAACAAAGACATCCTTATAATTAGATAAGATTTGTTGAACCTCAGCTTGTTGTTTCTTGGTTAAGATTTCAGTAGATAATTCAGTAGTAGGTTCCTTAGGTTTAGAACAATTAAAAAAAAAATGGCAGGGTTTTCATACTCAAATTCAAAAACAAAATCAGATGTGTAGGCCTCCTATTCCTCAAAATCATTTTCAGATTCATATTCAATTTTACCCAAAAGTTCATCATTATCTTCTTCATAGTTATTATTACCTTGTGGAAGATGTAGAGAAGTATTAGCATGGTGGGTGGTTCCTATAGCAATAGTTTTATCCTTATAAGTAATTTGAAAAGTCTGATTCTTAAAATTCCAATTTGTCTTTATATTATCCAGCCAATCAGTTCCCAAAAGAAGGGTCTTCTCACATGACTCAATTACTTGCAAGGTCATTGATACAATTAAATCCTGAATAAATATTTTTAAAGAAGTTATTTGTCCAAGAGCTCTAGCTTATGTACTATTGGCAATAATTGCAATGGTTTTAGACTTAGTATCAATTTTCAATTCAAGTTTTCTTATAAGTTTGTCAGTGATAATACTGATAGCAGTATCAGAGTCAAGAATGGCCATTACAGGATTTCTTTTGATATAGACATAGCACCTGGTAGCTATGGTTTTTCTTGGGTCATTAGAAATAAGATAATTGGTTTCCACCAGTACCTTAGATCACTTGAAAATTTTTATCAAGTTTTTGTGCTAATTAGAATATTGTAATATTTGTTTCAAATTATCTTTAGCAGGAAGATTCAGAATATTCTCAGAGATGTCATAGTTGGGCAGTTGGTTTACAATAGATGGTTGGGCTTTGGTTTTGGGTCTTTTGGGTTTGGCATTAGAAGGAGTTTCAATCACTTCAGGTTCAAAGTTATAAATTTTTCTTGATAAGATCTTAGAGATTTTCCTGATGCATAGATTTAATTTCTTATTAGATTCAAATTGTTTTTGCTTTTGTTTGGTTCCTCTTCTATTAGTAGTATAGGGTTAATTGTGCTGCTCATTATAGACTTCCTCCTCATATTCAAATTTATTGATCTCCTCAAATTTCTCAACGATAAGATAATTCAAAGGTTTTTTGGACCTAGAGAAGTTTGCTTGAACCTTTTCAGACATGCATTCTTTAACCAGATATCTTGGTTCATTGTATTTTAAATATACAAGTTGAATAGAATTAGATCTATTAAAAGGATTAAAGATAGGTTGCCTTGGGTGATGGCTTTGTTTTTCCATTTAAACAGAAAGAAGTCTCAATTTTTCAGCCAAGTTTAATTGAAGTTTTTCAAACTTTTTGATAAGAGCATCCTCAATGTCTTCAAATTTTAAAAAAGCCATTTTGAAATTCCTTAAGGTAGAAGCAAGATTACATAGTTTCTTATCATTGTTTATGTCTTGACCATTTTGATAAACTATTGCAAGTTTATGTGTAGCAATTATACTATTAGGATTATTTATGAAAACAATTGGTGCCAAATATGATAACAATCTTCTGATATAGTAGTGGAGTTGTTAGCTAGGACTTATATTATCTTTAATATTGATTCTTTTAAGAAGTTTTTTGAAAGTGGCATAGTAAATAATCATAGATTTGGTTAGTCATTACCTATATTTTTCAAGATTATGTGTCCATTTATTGATCCATTATTGGATACAAAACTGTTTTTTGAATTTCTCAAAAATGTCTCCAATTTTATAGCATCAGCATCAATATTATTGTTCTCACAATATATTATCTTAGCTTTATCCTGAAAGTATGTATTGAGTATACAAATTAGTTTTTTGCCTTTTTATTGATTAACTATTATGACCTTTTCAAAGGAAGTTAATCAAATAATAGGATCTTGGGTTTAATTATCAGAGAAGGGTTTTACTCATAGTATATTGGAGTGTGAGGGCAAGGGATATTGTTCAAAGTAATTATAAATATCCTTAAATGTTACTATTATTGTATAAGTATGTATATTATTAAGAGAGATAGATATAGGAGATAGAATAGAAGAAGAAAAAATAAAAATATAAGAATTAAAAAGTAATTCAAGATATAAAAGTTTGTTAAAATATAAAAGGTTTTTGAAATAATTGTAATTTTTGGATGGACTTAGTGCAAAGTGGGCTATCCAAGGTATACAATTAACAGATAAATTAGATGGTTCAAGGAGATCAACAGTAAGGAAGTTAAATTGTGTGATAGTAAATAAAAGTTTCAAAATAAATATTGCTAAAGAAATAAATATATATATATCAAATAGTAAAAATTAATTTTTTGATAGTAATGGATTCAAAATAGAAGGTGGAAGTGGAAAGAATTAGATTAAAATAATATTGGGTCACAAAAGTATAAAAAGTAGTAATGAATTCAGCTTTAAATCAATTTTAAAAGTTTTTAAAAATAGGAGAAGATTCCTCAAATGAATAGCAAATTAATTCAAATTGTCAATATAAGAAGGATAAATTTGATTGTGTTGATATTTGGATTTGATTTATGGAAAGTATCATATATACTATTAGTAATAAAATGGTTTTTTAAACTATTCATATAACAAAATTCAAACCTTTTGCTAGACTTTGAATTTTCAAGTCATTTTTCAAGTGAATACCTCCAATACTGAGCAAGACTTCTTGATTGTTCCTAGAGAATAGTTTATAGAGTAATAAATTTCATAGTCACTACCAATTGGTCAATCTATTCAATAATCTCCAAATTAGATAGATAGATAGAACAATTATAACAGTAATCTATTTTAAGTTAAGAGAGAATACCTTAGTTATTATATACTAAAGTTGACAATTCAAGGATAGTGGAGGTTACACAAACATGTTGAAAGAGGCTTTGGATAATTTGATTTAATTAGAAGATATATAATATCAAGGATAAAAGACTTCAGTAGGTAAAATCTTGGATCAACTTCTTTAAATAACTAATTTTTATATACATAATTGAATATTAATTATTTAGTGCCCAAAGTGACTAAAGTGATCAAATATGCAAGATTTGCCAAATCAAGCCAATATATCAAATCTGTTCACTTGAATAACCTATTAGCTAAATATAAATAAAATATAAAGAAATTAAATAATGTGCACTACATAAACTACTACTTTGTCCTAATAATTGGATCTACTCTATAAACTAATGAGACATACCTTACATCACATGTATCATATTATTTAAAAATAGAATTAAAGTAACATAATAGACAAGAACTATAAATAATAACTAAAGAAAAATATAGTTATTAATTAAAGCCAACAATATATTTACTTTTTTTTTTTTAATAACCCTAGGTCAGGCTAGGTATATATGCTTTATTAAATATTTGTATACTATACATTTTAAATAATTTGCTAAAGCTAAGACTTTACCTAATTCACTCGTCGCTATTTTGACTTAATATATCAAAACTCTAAATGCAACTTTGGAAGTAATTTATCGCTTCATTAATAATTCAGATGAATATCCTTTCTTCCAACCTTTAACATCATTGCCTACAGATCACCACTGCAGATCACTATTCATTGTTCTGACCCAGCTTAAAACCCAACCACTTCATTCCATAAGTAATACTTTTGAGTAGAATTTCTTTCAAGCTTTTATTTTCTTGAGTTCCTTTCTCTGGTAGAGGATCTTTACTTTTGGGGACTGATAGTTTAAGCTGTGTATACCTAAGGGTCGGTTGATTTTTTCTACTTTGCGGATTCCCTGTAAATATTTCTATTTGATTATCTTCTTACATCTTTTGTTCCAAATCTTTTTTCTTATTTGGTTGCATACTTTTCTTTGCATCTTTGATATCCATCTTCTTGTATTATTACCAATTCTTCTTCCATGGCATTTCAGATCTGCCATTTTTAGGATTAAGTCTCTCCTTACTAGCCCTGTGCAAAAACTTAAAGTGTTCTGACTAGTTTTTGAGGTCTGTTCTATCAGTTTTAAGATTTATTTATCCATCTCGACCATTTTTTCTTCATCATGGATTATCAACCTTGCATGTTTTTCTTCTGCCTCTTTTTTGCTCTCTTGTAAGAGCCTTCTGATATCTCTAAAGATCATATTTTATCCTTTATTCTATGTTTCTTGTAATTGTTTCTTGTATACTGGACACTTTAATAAATGTTTGAAAGTTTTCCTTTGCTGGCTACATGCAATACATTTCACTTGTTTGTAAAGGACAGGCCTTCTAGTTGCCAGCCTGTTCAGAGTTGGTAGCTCATCATTTATTAGTTTTATGAGAAAGCTTTTTTGTTACAATTGTTTAAAGGCAGTGTCCCAGGTATGTCCTTCTTTTATTCTTTCCCATACAAGGTCCCAAGTATGATCTTGCTATTATATAATTTGGTAGCTCCATCTTTTTTGAGTTCTGTTTTGTTGTGTCCACTGGAAGGCAGTTGTTTTATTGTTTACTTTTATGACAAACTGTCTTATTGGGTCATCCAGCATCTTTCTTGCCATCTAATTTCTGTGATAATCTTGTATGAGATTAGCTTTTTTTATTCTATTGCTGAGAGTTTCAGAGCTTCTTTGACTAAAACATCTGCCTCTTCGTTATGGGGATCATTGGAATGTACCTTAACCTTGATAAGTTGCAGGTTTATAGTCTTTTTCTTTACCAATTTTAACATTCATATCCAATGGACTAGTTTTTTTCCTTTAACCATCTTTTGTGAGTTTTGCTTTGAATTTTCTTTTTTTATTGTTTTACACTTGGAGATGTAGGCCTGGCTATCTGTATGGATTTCTACAACACTACCCACTGGCACTACCAGAAGTATTGTGACAATTGCTACAAGTTCAGCACGTGTTGAGGAGAGCCAACTGTCTACTCCTGTCTGAAATCTACTTTTTCTATCCATATCTCCTATCTGGATCTATACTGCTCCCATTTTCATTTCTTTTTTTCTATGATTAATGAGTGATCTATTAGAGTAGAAGGTTAGTTTTTTAACATTGGATCCCAGGTTACGTTGAAATATTTCTATTAGGTGGTCTTGATATACTCTTTCTATAATATTGTCTCTAATAATGACCTTTTCCCATCTTTTGATATCTACCCAATTCACTATATTGGTTGGAGCTAAGGTTTGAGGGTTTGGATCCATACTAGTAATCTTTTCCATTGTCCCTTCTAGTAATACCTTGGAGTAGAGGATTGTTAGTTCCTAAGCTCTTCTGGTAAACTTTCTTGTATTGAGATATGAAACTTTATATAGATCTTTCATATCTTTTTCTAATATATATCCCCTTCTTGTTTTGTACCCTCTGGGTATTCTGGGCACCTTGTTAATATCATCATTTGAGTATTATTATTACTATAGCAGTTGAAGTGTTCAATATTGACTTTATGTCCTACTTTTTTCTATTGTAGTTTTTTCCAGATTATATTATGCCCAGTTTTTTTATAATTATTCATAGTTTTTGTCATTTGTCACAGTCTGGATTAATTGCAACATATTTCGGTTTCCACTTTATCCAATTTCTTTTCCACGTACTCATGAGTTGACCTATCCTATTACTTGAAAGGATTTTGATTAAAGCTTGAAACTATTCAGGAATAGGTGTTCTGAAGTAGTTGGAGCATTCATCAATTCCTAATTTCTTTAGTAGCTTGATCAATTAGCTGGTCTATATATAGCAGTTTATTGTTTATTAGTGATGGTATGGCTTTTCTATATTTTTTTAATATAAGGTGTTCCTTAATTAAACTATTTTCCTTGCTCTATTCGAAGATTTCTTGCCATTTTCAACTGTGAAAGGTTATTTTTATATCTTTAGCCAACTTTATTACTTGAGTGTGAAGTTTTCTCTATCTGATAGATGATTCAGAGAGTTGCATATTAATAGGTTAAACAGTTCTCAATTCTTTATTTATGCTTGTTTGAGTCAGATAATTGTTGTGATTCCTGTAGGACCAGGATCATTTGGTCTATTACATAATCCTGTTATTTGACTTTCTCGCTAAAGCATCCAGAGGCTTTTCAGGTTGTGAATCTTTGGATGATGTATTATACTATTAAGTATGGATCTGCATAGGATACTCTTGTTTTTGAAGAGCTTTCTATATACAGCCATTAGAGTGTTGCATATTTTCCAAAGTAGTATACTATGCTACATCCTAAATTCTATCCTTGGAATTAATACCCTGCTTAGAATATACAGGGTTTGTTTATCTGTTAATTTCTTGCTTTTAAGAGCTCTGGTCACTACGTTGATCTCTTTTAGCACCCTCTCTTTAAGTTCAACTGCAGTTTTTTAATTGCCGGTTCAGATTCCTAGAAATCTTATATGTTCTATCCTGCTGAGCTCCTTTACCACTTCTTTTTCTATACCAGCCTGAACTTCTTCTGGATAGCAATTAGAATTGTTAATA
>CAJVPT010005786.1:0-11775 GCA_910592055.1 Acaulospora colombiana | reverse complement strand
TATGTATAGTTTACTTTTGTTTAATAAAGCGCACATAACTAGCCTGACAGCGGGTTAAAAAAAAAAAAAAAAAATAATAATAATTTTGATCAGCATATTCATAAAGTCAAATTTATTGATAATAGGATAGAAGTTATATACACTGATAGTGCTTGAAAACAATTCACATTTGCTATTTCTACTACAGATATTAGAAGAGAAGAAATTTCAAAAAAGCTAGACACCATTCTTGAGATAAGTGATAATGTAAGCACAGATAACAAAAATCTGAAAGTGAAATATGAAGAATTTTTGGGTATATGTTTTTTTTTTAGTTTATAATTATCAATCGAACATAGTATGAACTAATTTTAATTCTTATAACAGAAATTGGCTCAAGCACAAATAAATTGATACAATCAATCAAACACATTGATAAAAAAAAAAATCACCTGTTAATAATTTTTTTAAAAAGTTATGCTAACAAATCAAATTTTTAGATTTAATATATAGGACTGAATCAATGAAGTCTATTCAACTGGATACATGTATATGTATATGTATATTTAATACAATTCAAAATTATCTTTTGTTTCTTCATTAATTATATCCTTTAAAATATGTGAATCGAAAAAGCAATTGAATAGCAAAATAAGTGAATCGAGAAAAGGGAAAGGGCAGGTAAGTAACAATAGCAATGATGACAAATATAGCAAGAACAATATGAATATATTCAATTTAACACAATCTGAGTTTGGCTTATGTTACTTAGCTAATTTTATTTGCTAAAATAGGTAAATCAAGAAAAATGAAAGGATGGGTGGATAGCAACAGTGATGATGATAAATATAGTGAAGACAATATAGGTACTGTTAACCTGCTCAATTTCTCTTCTCCTAAATTAAGCAAATGAATGAGAACTAAAGCAGGAAAACATAGAGTTAGAATCCTTCACTAATATGAATATGCCATAGTTCTTAAGGGAAATAAAAGTAAAGATCTCTCAACAATGCTTTTATTAACAGATGAGTCAAGAAAAAGGGAAAAGGGTTAAGAAAAAAACAAGTGGATATTTATAATTATATGAAGACAAGAACAAATATTTTATTTACAAGATACTATTGATGATTTGGATACATGTTTTAATGTTAATATCTCAAGGTTTTTGAATGCCTATAAATATTGTTTTAGACTACGGGATCGGCGCTCGTGTCATGTGACTCAGGAAAGGGATCTTCATTAGCATTTCACAGCCAGAGGTCAAAATCGGTGTTTAACGAAAAATCCAAGTGGACAATCGTTTTTAAGCAAATAAGAAAAGATGTTCATAAAATCAAAATACCTATAGTTTATTAGACACATTTTGATGATTGACATGTGACTTTGGGGAAGAAAATCGTATTTTTGTCAGATGAATATATAAGATCTATAGTATGTTCAATTTAACATAATCTGAGTTCGGCTTATATTACTTAACTAATTCTATTTGCTAAAATAGGTGAATCAAGAAAAGTGAAAGGGCAGGTGGGTAGCAACAGCGATAATGAATGTAGTGAAGATGATATAGGTATATTTAATTTAACACAATCTGAGTTTGACTTATGTTACTTTATTAATTCTATTTGCTAAAATAGATGAATTGAGAAAAGAGAAAGGGCAGGCAGGTAGCAACAATAATGATAGCAAATATAGTAAGAATAATATAGGTACGTTCAATTTAACAAAATCCAGGTTCAGTTTATGTTACTAATTCTTATCAATTCTATTTAGGAAATCAAAAAAAAAAGAAAGAAATGGGTAGATAATAATATTAATAATGGCAAAGATAATGATAATGAAATTGAGATACAGTCAAAAAATATTTATGAAAGAAAATATACTGGTTAAAAATTTTTTTATTAAAATAAAGCCAGGTTAATTTAAATATATTTAAATTAATTTAGTTAAATCAAAGCAGTTATAGTTGAACATGCTTTAAAACTGATTCAAAATATATCAAATTGGTTTCAAATTGTTTTTGTATTGAATCTAAATTGGATTCAGATTTGGATCAAATTGAATCAAATCAAATTCGGATTTGAATCGGATCAAATCAAATCAAATTCAGATTCGAATCAGATTGAATCAAATCAAATTCAAATTCAAATCGGATTGAATCAAACTGTTATAGTTTCGAATAGAATCAGATCAGTTTAAAATGAATCAGATCCATATCCAATTCGTATTTATAAAAACCAGATTGGATTGAATCTAGTTAAAATCTGATCTGATTTGATCCGTTGTGATCACTAGTTAATACCATAAACAAGTAAGTAACATTTATCGATACTATAATACCCTACTATTTCTTTATTGCTACCAGTATTGATGTGGCACTATTCATTTAGCATGAACCATGCCAACGAAAGTTGTAAAGCTGTAAAAAATCACCGATTCCTTTCTGCAAAGGATAAGTGGAGGAAATTTTTAAACCAACATGCCCTTTATACACTGTATCGATTAAGTATACTATATGCCTCCAGCGAGCAACCCTGGACTAGTGCAGGCAGGCTCATATCGATACAAGGTAGTGCTTGCAAGTATCGATGTAGCATTGATGTTGTCTTCAATGGGAAACCCTGGACTAGCAGCCTTTGCTGTATCAGTACTGAGGCAGAAATGGTGCAGCAAGGGTGCCTTGTGCCTCCAGTAAGAAACCCTGGACTAGCAGCCTTTGCTGTATCGGTACTGAGGCAGAAATGATGCAGCAAGGGTACCTTGTATCTCCAGTGAAAAATCCTGGACTAGTGCAGGCAAGCTTGTTGTCTAACACTGCTTACAGATACCAGTCGATACCATTTGTTACTAGTGGGAAACCCTGGGTCAGCATGTAGAATTTTATTGACAACAGGCTATTTTTGGCTATTTATTTTTGTTTTGTATTAGCAGTATACTGTATATATTAAGCTAATTTTAAATATTTCAATTTAGAAACCTTTGTTGCTGCTCACTATTTTCTTGTATTACAAAAATATAATAATCCAATAAAATATGCTACATTTTTAAGTGAACCGATATATTACTTGCTGAATATTCACCTGACCATTTCTGATCCTAACATTGATACTTATCAGTATATAAATATAATAAAAAATACTTGTATATATTTTCAAGTTTATTAACAATAAAACAATACCAGGTCAACTGGTGGAGGGATTTTTTGAGATTCTTGATTACTTGTGATAATAATTTGAAAAATGCTGCTGCTACTTTGAGGATCGATATTGACAATGCAAAAAAATCCAAAAAAAAAGACCTATAAAAATTTTGTAAGTTAAAATTCATGCAATTTTTTTGTAACTGTATTAACTTAACTAAATTACAGGTTAGGGAAAATTCATTGACTCAAAAGTATCTTGAGGAGGTATATACAGTAAAAACAATATATCTTGACTCCCTCCCTGGTTATGATAAAAAAAAAATAAAAGAAAAGTGGATATTCGAAAAAAAAAACTCTTTGCCTTCCCATGTACCTGTGATTGATGCTGCCTCCTGTCTTCCGATAATAATAATAAAAAATGAAGAAATAATAGTTCATAATAGAGCTCTAACAAGGTGATACTGGTTGTATACTGAAATTATATTGGTCCTAATATACTTAAACTCATGAAAAGCATAATTATTGACATATTTGTTTTGCACTGATAAGTTGCTCGATCATCAGAAATCAAAGAATTGAATCAAGGTGCCTTAACAGTTGCAGAGTATATATTTAACTAAACTTAAGTTTTTAATTTTTAAAACTTTATTAATGTTAATGTTTACAGGTATCTTTTGACAAGACAAAGTGGAATATTTACCTATATGCATAACATACCTGTTGATTTATGAGGGTCCGAAAGGTAATATTTGCAAGAAGAAAAAGTTATAGCGATGAACAATTTTCTTTTCAACTATATCATGCATATATTTTCTGAAGATGTAACCTCAAGTATAAAAAAAAATAATAGAAGAATATGATCTACCTAGGCTAGATAGCAATACAACCTGTTAATGATAAAGAATTTGCTTGTAGTAAAAGAGATTTTGATAAAGGCAACTTTTACATGGTTAAATAGGGAATTAAAGTTGAAATGACAGGTATTTTTTAAACAATACAAATTTTTAGAAATTTAAGTTATTAACAAATTAAAATTGTCACAATTTTTACTAGGAAATATTCTTTATTGCTGGCCAGAGAATAAATTGTATGGTACTACAGTATTACTGATGGAAGGTATAACTTGTGGGCTGTCTCAAAATTTGGCCAAAAAAACAGTATCAGCTATAAAAAAATGGAGGAAAGATAAAAAAGAAGCATATTATATAGATTACTGACATAATCAATTATCGACTGATAACATGCTTTGTAAGCACTTGAAATATTGATAATAAAAAATAAAGAAAAAAATGATATAGAAAATCAAGTTATTTTAAAGAGTACTGATTATAGAGGGGAGTATATTAATATAGAAGCAAGTGAATTATTATGGGTTGTATAAATAAATTTATTTAAATTTAATAAAAAAAATTTTTTTAATTTGAAGTTAAAAAATATTTTCAAAAAAATAATATACTAGTTAAAAATCTTTTTATTAAAATAAAGTCGGGTTAATTTAAACATATTTAATTTAATTTAGTTAAATCAAATAGTTATAGTTAAATTTCTTTGAAACAGATTCAGATATACCAAATCAGTTTCAAATTATTTTTGCATTGAAACTGAATCAAATTTGTTTTGGATACAAATTGGATTCAGATCAAAACAAATTGGATTCGAATCAGATTCAATTCAGATTAGATCAAACTATTATAGTTTTGAATCAGATAAATCAATTTAAAATGAATCAGATCCATATTTGATTCATATTTATAAAAATATGATCAGATCAAATCTAGTTAAAATCTGATCTGATTCGATCCGTTGTGATCACTAAGGGTGGTTATTCTCAATTTGATATTCTCATAATCTGTGAGTTCTATTGTGCATGCTTTGTACACATCCTTCTAACTACTGAAAATAATTATAATTTGCAGTTTTCTGATTGAATATTCTATCTTTATGTACTTTAAGGAGGGCAGGTGTCACATTTTTTGTCTAATGAATTCAGTTTTTTTCTCTGTGTTTTGTCCTGATACCTGTTCTGGATCTATGAATATCTTCTATAGCTTGGAGAAGGCTTGTTTGTCTTAAGTGTCTTGTGATATAATCAGTCTCTTTTGGATATCTGTTTGATCCTTGTATCTATAATCTGTCTAGTCAGTAATATAGAGTTGCTTGTCTTTTACTTAGAGCTCTGTGATGCTCCTATCTTCTGGTGCTTCAACTTTGATAGAAGATAATATTCTGCTGCTAGTGATACTTTCCATATTTTCTACTGCTTGTATGGCTTCTTCTGTTTCCATTTATTTTGCTTGTGTTCTTGGATTTTCCTTTTCCTTTTCCTTTTTTTTTCCTTTGTCTATCAGTTTTTTGAAAAGAACTGATCAGGTTTCAAGAGAGGTATATCTTAGTTAAAATATCAGTATTGTTGCTTTCGCTTTTAAGGTTCTGCCATTGTTTTTGCTTAGTCTATCGATATTATACTCTGGTGTCATTTGCCTTATCAGTCTTCTCAGTTACCTTGTAGAGGCCATATTATTTGGAGTACTACTTTTGTAACTGAGGACAAGTTTATTTTATATTCTTATCTAAAATGAAATTTTTTTTTGATTTTGAAATTTTTAGGAAAGAGTTTTTTTTTGTTAAAAATATATTATTTAAAATTAAATTATTTAAGTTATTTACATTATATTAAATTATATATTATATTTAATAAGATAATTTTTATTATTGATTTATAAATCAATAATACAGTAATAGTATTTTTAGATTATAATTATAAAGTCTATAGTTAATAACACTTAAGAATTAAATTAAAATTTATTTTTTGATTAAATTTTTTTATTAATCTATAAAAGTCATACTCAATTATTTAAAAATAAGTTAGACTATATAAAATAGAATTTCCAATTTTTTATTAATTTGAAACTGAAATCTATAATTATATTATTAAAAGAATTGTACAAAAAAAAACTTTTAATTTAACTTTATACAAACACTTCACTTTATTTTAATCTGATAACTTTCAGAATTTTTTGTTTTTCTAACTTAAACTATTCTAATTTAATATTTTTTTAAATAAAAAATAGTCAATAAGAACTGATTTAATATTATAAGTAATAATAAAAAAACAATGTCTTTTTTTAATAATTAAGTAAATACTATTTAAAATATTGAATAATATAACAAATTCTATTGGATGCAATATAAAAAAGACTAGTAATAATAGAAATTTTTAAACTTAATACTAATTAGTCTCATTTTATTATTATTGATTAATAGTAAATATCTAGCTTTTAACTAGATCTATTTATTTCAAAAGTAATTAAAAGTCTAACTAAAAAAAAAAAAAATTATAATATGTTGTTATTAAAAAAAGTTTCTAAAAAGATAAAACCAAAAATCAAGTATTACTTATTAAAAAACATTAAAATATTTAAATTAATAACTATAAAAAAACTATTCAAGATAGTTTTTTATTATTAAAATCTTTGATTTATAATATTTTTAAATTTTGTTTCTATTAAAGTAAAAAAGTTATAACCTATAAATCAATAATACAGTAGTTAATACTTTATAGATCAGGTCATAAAATATAAGTTTAAATCCTGCAGGAGGTATAAATATATATCTATTGACTTAATTATATATATCTAAAGTTTTTGAATATAATTACTGATCAACAGAGAAAGAACCTGTTTATTAAAATAGATAGTTTATATAAAGATTATGATTGAACCAATTTCTAAAGTCAAAATTAAAATAATTCTAAATTGATAATATTACTTATAACAATAAGAAGAACAGATCCAACTAATCGATAGAGTGTCTTTGAAGAAATCACAGAAAATTAAGTACTGGATAGTGAAAAAAAGATCTTGTTCTAACTACTGAAAGGCCTTGGTAAAAAGAAAACCTATAAACTACTCTAAAGAATCAAAATACTAGATTCAAGATAAAAAAAATTTAATAGTCTAATAAATAACCTGCTCTTAATAAAAAATTGTACTAAGAACAATCAAGAAGAAATAATATGGCTTTTTGATAAAGTAGTACTTGTATATACTGTATAGTATAGTCTATAAAACTAGCTAATATGGATAGGTTAATAAGAATAGTTGATATATACAGTGCTTATTTAGTATACTCAAGATATAACAGAGTAATATATTAGAGAAGAAAGCATATAAATATATTGTATATTATTTAGTATATCCAAGGATTGAATATAAAATTAAAATTTGCTAAATAAAAGTTATAGTCCTTATATTCTAGAGCTTTCACAAAATATTCAACTTGTTATTACTCAGAAGAACATCTATAGAAAATTATATACTAGATAGGATATAGAAGAAATGAGATCAAAACTGATAGATAATAGTTAACCATAATCAAATTATTTTCCTCAATCCTTCAGTTAATGATGGGGCCCTAAAGTATTTAGCATATAAAATTTTGCAGATCACTTATGTCCCTTTTTGAGGGATAAAATTCATAGATCTTCACTTTAATAGGGACAAAAGTCAGGAAATATTATAAATCAATGATTTAGATAATAGATAACAATTATGGATAGGTTTTTTATAGTTATTAATTTAAAATTTTCAATGTTTCCTAGGAAGGGTCATTTGACTTTTGTCCCTACCTCCCCTTTTAGGGACCCATCTTTAAGCTTATACAGTATAGCCTTGCCTTCTTATTTATAAAAATAGTTCGTATAAAGAATTTGATAGAATATCAAACTTCACTTTGTCAAATAGATCTAAATTTTGACAAACCATCTGAAAAATAGTATACAATCAGAAATATAATCTTTTTCTTTAATTATTTTTATATATTTGAAATTTATTTTAGTATTATTGATGCTATACACTAATTCTCTATTCTTTAAAAAGCTGACCTAACCACAAGGTAAAGTGATACTCAAAGAAAATTTTTTATTATTTCTACTTTATTGGACAAAAAATTTGAATATATAGTTTTGAGTTAACTCGATTTTTGTTACTTTTATAAGTTTTAATAAAGTGTGACAAAGCCAGTATAAAATAATAATAATAATAATAAATATAAGTAATTTATAAAATTATATATATATAATACTTTGGAAATTTGTTTTTTTTTTTTTTTATTATAACCCTCTATCAGACTAGTTATATATGCTTTATTAAACAATTGTAAGCTGTATATAATATATGTGACACTAAAGTTAAATCTCTAACTAACTCACTCATCCAAGTCTTATATTTATTTAGGACTCTAAGTACAACTTCAGAAATAATTTATCACTCCATTAGTAGTTCAGATAAAAACCCTTCCAACTTCTAATATCATCACCTGCAGGTCACTACTGCGAATCACTGTATGATGTTCTGACAAGGATCAAAACTCCAATCACTTTATCCCATATCTAATCCCATTTCTTACAATTTTTACAAGATTTTTGTTTTCACTCTCTTTCACTTCTTCTCTTTGCCTTGTACTTTTATGACCAGGATTATCTTGCAGATCTTGCCTTCTAGCTTCCTGGGTCTTCTTATACTTTTTTCTTCTATTAATTTTTTTGTTCTTGTTCTTATTCAATGATCTTTTCACATCTCATATTCCAGACTTGTTTTTGGATATGATTGCAAACCTCCTTTTGTACTTTTAGAATATATTTTTTTGCCATTGTTCTTAGCTTCTATCCATAATAGTTTAGATTGGCAGCTTTTTCTTTTGCATTGCTTTTTACTAATCCTGCGCAAAAAATAAGAGTACTTGAACCGGTTTGTAAAGCTGATTCTATTAGTCTGAAGATTTATTTATCTAATTTGCCTTTTTCTCTTCTATTGCTAGCTACTAGTTGTACTATTTTTTCATCTGCTTCTCTCTTACATTCTTGATACAACTTATGGAATTTTTTAAGAAAAGTCTTAGCTCCTTTTTGCCATGCTGCTAGGATCTCAATCTTATGACCAGGACATTCTAATAAGTATTCTATTGTTTCTTGATGCTGATTACATGCTATATATCTTGTTTTCTTGTATAGATTTGATCTTCTTATTACTAGCTTGCTTAAGGTAGGTAGTTCATAATTGGTCAATTTAACTAGGAAATTTCTTCTCTGCAAGCTTTTGAAGGAAGTATTCCATATATTTATATCTTTTAATCTATCTCATATCAGATCCCATGAGTAGGTTTGATGCTTGTGAACTTGGTGATGCCATTTTGTCTTTATTCTGTATTGCTGTGTCCATGATAGAACCATTGATCTTTTATTAATTTGTTTGATGAACTGTTGTATTGGACTGTCTACCACTTCTTCTTGTCACATAGTTTCTGTAAGTATTTTGCTTGATTTGAGACTCTTTCATTCTATTGCTGGTAGCTTTAACACCTCTTTGGTTAGTCAGTCTGCTTCTTTATTCCATGGATTATTAGAGTGGGCTTTAACCTTGATCAAAGTTAGTTAGATATATTTTTTCTTTACAAGATCTAGCATTCTTGCCCATAAAGACCAATTCTTTTCTTTTAGTCATCTTTTATGTGTCATCTTCGAATCTTCTTTCTCTAGCTTTTTTCATTTAGAGATGCAGACTTAACTATCTGTAAAGATCTTGATAGTACTGTCTATTGGAACTACTAAAGCTATTGTAACCAGTACCACCAGTTCTACTCTTGTGGATAAGGGCCAGATTTTGACTTCTATTAGGAATTTACTTCCTTTTCCAGCTCCTTCTGTTTGTATTCATGCTGCACCCATTTTTGTATTCTCACTTCTATAATTGATTAAGAATCCATCAGAGTAAAAGGTCAGCTTCTTCTGTGATCCTTGATTATGTTAGAAAATTTCAAGTAGGTGATCTAGATATATTCCTTGCTTAACATTGTCTCTGAGTATTTCTTGTTTCCAGTTTTCTATTAATATTTGTTTCATTTTTTTCATTTAACCATTTGTTAGATCTTGAGTATCTTGGACTATACTCTTGATTACTATACTATCTAGTTCCAATAGTAAACAGGAAACTTTTAGTAATTGTACTCTTCTAGTATTTTTTTTATGGTTTAAGAATGGTATAGTATAGATCAAATTGGATTCTATTTCTATATTACATTTGTTTCCATTTCTATTGTTTAGTGGGCATCCTGCACATTTGGTAAAAATTGTTTCTAGACCATCTTTTATTTCTTAATGGTTGAAATGATGAATTATTATAGTACCTTGGCTATTCTCCTGTATCAGTTTTCCCCATACTATTTGTTGATTCTCTTTCTGGACAACTATTCAGGTTTTCTTTCATTTATCTCTACCAGATTCAGGTTTAGTACATTTTGATAGCCACTTTTCTTCCTATTCCTTTTTTTAAGATGTTGTAAGATCTTCTATACTTTCTTTCACTATGGTTTTTTGTAGGATATTATACTATTCTGGGATAGGACCTTTGCTAGTATGCTGGATAAGTTAAATCATTCTCCAGTTTTTAAACTTTGTAGGGTTTTGGTTTAGCAGCTAGTCTATATACATCAACTTGTTATTTTATAAAGATAGTGTTGCCTTTCTATATTCTTCTACTGTTAGATGTTCTTAAATTGGACTATTGCCTTTGGTTCACTCGAAAATATCATTTCACTTCCAACTCTGAAAAGTTAGTTCCAGGTCTTTAATTAACTTTAGTACTTGTAATGTGAAATTTCTTTTGTTATCGAGGTGATCTAGGGATTTACATGCAAGAAGATTGTGGGACTTCCAGTGCTTAATCTGTACTTGTTTTAATCTGATAATTGTCCTAAGCCCTACTAAACCTTGATCGTTTATTCTATTACAGAGTTCAATTATTTGGCTTTCTTTTTGAAGCATCTATATATTTTTAAGATTGTATATTTTCAGATAGTAAATCACACTGTTGTGAATAGATCTACATAAGGCTACTTTATTCTTAAAAAGCTTATGATATGCTATTGTCAAGTTATTACATATTTTTCAGGACAATATACTATGCTACATTCTAAACTCTATCCTTGAAATTAATACTCTATTTAGTATATAAAGGGCTTGTTTATTGGCCATTTTTTTGTTTTTGAAAACTCTTGTAACAGTATTGATTTCTTTTAAGACTCTTTATTTGAGTTCGATTGCAGTTTTCTGGTTGCCTGTCCATATTCCTAGAAATCTTGATTGCTCTTTTCTATCTAACTCTCTAACCACTTCTTTGTTGATTCCTGTGCAAACTTCTTCTGCATATTAGTTAGGATTATTGATAGTAACCAAAACTAACTTGTTGCTGTTGATCTGAGAGTTATTTACTTTGTAAAAGATCCTTGCTGTTTTTAAGATCTTTTTTATATCTTCTTTGGATCTTGCTATCCATGTGATATCATCCATGAAAGCTATGGCTACATATCTTGATTCTAGCTTTTTAGTGGTAATATTGTTTAGATCAGGGTTCCATAAAACTTTTATTTTGTATCTCTGTTCTATGTCTTCTTGGATTTTGCACAACAAAGGGTCATAGAAAATTCTCCACATTAGTGGGGAGATAGTTTCACCTTGGTCTATTCCATCTCTTGCCTTTATTAATTCCATGAGATCATACTCAAATATTACTTTGAACTCTCTATTTTGAAACAGGCTCATCATGATCTTGATAAAACCTTTGGATGTTTTGATTCTTTCCATTGCTTTAACTAGCATTTCC
>CAJVPT010005785.1:0-11775 GCA_910592055.1 Acaulospora colombiana | reverse complement strand
TTGGTTTTCTTTGTAAAAAGAAGGGCAATAAGCCTCGAAGTAGCTTTAGAATTACTTTAGCTTATCATTATCTTTATTCTCCCCGAATATACATCAATGTATTTGCGCTTTGCACAATGTAAACTTGTAATTTGGGATTCAATAAAGTTAGGCATGAGCCCGTTTAAAAAAAAAAAAAAAAAAAAAAAAAAAAAAAATTAGGTAGTTCATTAAGAATATTAATATTAAAATAATAGCTTATTAGTAAACATAGCAAAATAGAATAAAGAAAAACTAGAGTTACTAGATTGCAAAACATTAGGCTTATACTGTATATGGGACCTAGTATGGAAAAGAATTAAAGATATATACATATGAAATATATTCTTTAAACAATTTTAACAAAGAAGTTTTCTCATCAAACTGATCAATTATGAACTATTCATTCTAAATAAATTAACTGTAAAAAGATTTGACCTATATAAACAAATAAAATGTATTACATGTAGTTAATAAGATAAAACTATAGAATACTTATTAGAATGTTTAGCTATAAGGATCAGCTACAAGAGATATGGAATAAAGGAATAGATGAAATTATTAGAAACTTTAAAGAACTATTATGGGAAAAAAAAAGAAGAGGCTAAAGAGAAAAATTCTAAGTTGATTATAATGATCAAGTAGAAATAAAGAAGTTTGACAAGCGGATCATTAAAGTAATAGAACAGATTTCTAAAATTAACTAAATATTCTAAGTTTTTATACTGGCCTTATAAGAAATAACATTATTTTAGAAATGGCAGATTTAAAATATCAAGGTAAATATATAGAAAAAATATCAAGAAAGTGAATAATAAAGATACAAAAAAGAGTTGGCAACCAAGTTTAAAAAAAAATCTTAAACAAGAGATGCAAAATGATAATTGAATAGAAATAAATATAAGAAATTGATAGAAAGGATATGACAAAAAGATCTTTATATTTTCAGGTCAGAAAATTATGTACCTGAAGAAAGAGAACCACTACTTGAAAAAAGAAATCTTGAAGATGAAAGTTTTCAAGAAATTCTAATAAGAAATAAAGTATAAAATAAAATAATTGGATTTTAAGCTCTGTCAAAATCTTGCAAAGTGATCTATAGTAATTATTTATAGGCAATAAAGTTAACAGTTGAAAAGATCTTTATCTAAACTACTAACAGAGTGATAAATTACTTTTAAAATTATATTTAGAGTTTTAATAATTTGTAAAATAGAGATGTGTTAGTTAGATAGAAACCTAGCTTTAGTAATATATTTTTCAATATAAAGTATATATATATTTAATAAAGTATATACAGTATACCTAACTTGATAAAGGATTTTTTTTTTTTAAAAAAAAATAGAATAAAATCAAACTTTTATTAATTATAATATATATTCTAATAATAATGTTAAAAAAAAAAAAAATTATAAATATAAATATTTATACTCTTTTAAAATAATATAATATAAATATTAATCTATTCAAACTGATATCTTTACTTTCTATTATTTCAGTTAGACAAAGTATATGAAAGAAATTATTTTTTTATTTTAATTAGACAATAAATTTGAAAAATAAAAGATTATAAGTCACTTTTTTTTTAATGAAAAAAAAAGTGTTAAGTAGAATATTAGATTTGAGTAAATAATTAGATAGTTATAAAAAAACAATCAAGATATTAAATAGATAAGTTTTTATATAATTAGAAAAAGAAGAATATTTCAAAAAGATTAATTTTAATAAGAAAAGATTTTTAGTTAAGGTTTCAAATAGATAAGTTTTTTTTATAATTAAAAAAAGAAGAATATTTCAAAAAAATTGATTTTAATAAGAAAAGATTTTTAGCTAAGATTTCAAATAGATAAGTTTTTATATAATTAGGAAAAGAAGAATATTTTAAAAAATTTGATTTTAATATATAATAAAAAGATTTTTGGTTAAGGTTTTTTGAAAAACATAAAACTTTATAAACTTTTTTTTTTTATACAATATACTTGTATACTGTATTTTTAGATTTTTTTTTTCTTATAATAGTTTCTCAAAAATCAATTTTTTGAAGGATAATAGATAGTGATAACTTATTAGTAATGATGAATAAATTAGAAACGTTTTTATTAAAAATTTGTATAAAATAAAATATTGATTTTAAAATAATATTTAGAAATTAAAGCTTTTTTGAGAATTGATAGTTGTTGATAGATAAGTTAGTATAAGATTTAGTTTAGCTATTGACATACTGTATATGTCCAATAAATTTTCATCAGTTTTTATAATAATTAATAAATATATGATATTAATTTAATTATGGGTTTAAAAAAAAAAAAAAATTAAGTATATTTTTAAAAATAAAAATTTTTAATAATAAATTTCTAATAAAATTTCTTATTTTGTTCAACATTATGAAAACAATTGACTTTGACAATTGATTGGCAATAATACAAGAGTTTTTAAGCTAGGTTTGTTAATAGGAGATTTAATTTAACTTAGATAATACTTTTATACAATAATGAGTTATTGCAAAATAATAATAATAATAATCATCATCAGCTTTTTAATCTTTTTATAAAATAGTTCAACGCAATAGTTGATGATTAATAGATTTTGTGTCAATTCTTTTTAGATCTTTTTACGATTATAAATGTCGTATCTCATTCGCATTTTTTATGTGTACTAGCATCAAACATTAGATTTAAAAATTTTTTCTGTTGTCAAACATATACTGTATAGAAAGGATTGTAAAAGAAAAGAATAAAAGGAGAAAGGATCGAAAATAACAAAATATAATGCATAAATTTTATTATGTAAATCGCGTGTTACTTTTTGAAAAAAATTTTTGGCATCCATTCATTTAAGAATTCTAAAATGTTTCACATGGAAGGCATCTATTGAATTAAAACAGATCCTAACGATTAATTGATACCCCCATCTCTGACTAGTTTTAGTGAGCGATTTTTTTTTTTTTTTTTTGCATATTTTACAAAAGTTTGTAAATCTCTCAGAAATTTTTTACACTGTATATAAAGCATTTTTAAATATACATTTTTTTTTTTTTTGCATTATAATATGCCTTGGCGATTGAAAAATCGCAATTTTAGTTGTAAAAAAATTTCACGTACCAAGAAGTTTTAGAATGATTCATGCACAGTAATACGAATCAACCTTATCCCAACCTTCTCTTACTTTTAATCTTTTGCAATTTCCGCGACACCGATTTGTGCTTGCGCTTGTATTCAATGGTCATATCACGTGAGGTTTCTTTCCAACTAGACACTATCTCCTCGCTATCATCAAATATGTATGTCTATTAACAATCCAGCAACAAACAAAGAATTTTAATTCAAAACAATATCCTTACACAGTCGAGGTCCTCATGAAAATCTTTAAATCACTATAGTGAGACCTGCAGTAGATTCAAAGGAGACAATGACTATTAGAAATGAAATTCAAAGTGGATATAAGTGAATCACGGTAAAATCTCAAGCATACCTTTTTGAAAGTTCGCTATCTCCAAAGTGGAAAAAGAATAAGGGACCGGCTGACGGTTTTACATCGTGGTTTTTGTCAGACTCTACTTTTGGTGATTGCGGCTGCTCCTATGCGTATTAATTGGTTGGTGAATATTATTATTGGTACATAATTACCCAGATTTCCTGATGACGTACTGGCAATGAGGATTCCATGACTCCTTCGTCAACATTGTGATTTTCCGCCGTCGTATCCTCATTCTTTCCATCAATACTAAAAAGCGGGAAAGAAGTCACTAGTGGAAAATTTACGTTCGGTCAGACCCAAAAGTAAACAATATGAATAATACACGTATGATGATAAAGTATTTTACAGTTTTTCACCCCAGGTGCAAAAATTCCTTTTAAATCTGCATTTATTTCAATTTTTACTTCCTTTGAAACTATCGGTAAAGGCTGTGTCGATGATAATTTAGACTCGAACGTAACTTCTAAAAATTGGGTTATATATCGTCATCAGGTGTTGCATTTGACAATGTCAAATGTATTGAGACCAAAAAGTGTATAACTGATACCCGATAAACCTTCATTTCTCGGGATTTCTAACGATTTTGCTTCTGGCATATCAGGATCGAAATGAACCATCTCTTTCCATTCTTTTGATTTCCTGTAAATTTAAGAATTTATCTTGCATCTACGATATGAAAGAACGAAATGAAAATAGATATATTCGATGCAAACCTTTTTTGTTGTTCGAATTTCGAATCACCACCAAGAAGCTCATTAAGAATCCCTAATCTTTTAGACTTTTCTTCTTCCAAAAACTTTGTTATTTCGTTATCAAGATCGGTGTGACCGACAGGAGCATTTTTTTCATTAGTGTCATCGTCGCTTACGAAATCTTCGGTCAATTTGAACCGATGGTCTCCGTGAAATCTTTTTTGAGTATTCAACCGTTCACGACCCGAAGAACCCTCGAATATAGGATTTATTGTTATATCTGATGAATAGTAAACCATGTTAATAATACATTTTTCTATCCAGACTGCTGAAAAAAATACGCACATATGTATGCATCTCAAAATACCCATAGATCGTTCTTCTCGTTCCTCGGAATCTGAATCAAACAAATTGAATTTCCCTGGTGATTTATCGATTGCCGAGTCTTCATTATCAGAAAACAATAAACGACCTTTCGACTTCTATAATACTATTCGCAGTTAATGTTTTTGTTCAATCAATCGGTTCAATAAGTCACTTGGCAAATAAACATCGGATAATTACGGTCAATTGGCAGTCATTTCTTAATGCCTGTGTTATCCTCTCCATTCTAACTTTTTTCTCTAATGCGCGTTGCTTCAGAGCTTCCAAACGAACTTTGTTTGATTGTTCCTAAACAGAAAAATTTGATTTAATATTAAAAAAATAGTTTGACTTGTTTTTTTTTTTTTGTTAAAATTGGTAAATAAATAATAAACCTCTCGGGATGTAATTTCATTCTTCTCCATCTTTTTAAGACCATCGATTATCGAGGGTGGAAGTTGCGATTTTTCAGGAGATTCAGCGCACTCAGATTTCAAAGACGACGAATTCGTGTGCTTTATTTCTATGTTGTTAACCGCGTTCGGTGAATTGGTGCCGTTTACGCCATTCGAATTTTCATTGATTGCCACATTAAAAAACTTTCTTTCAGAATCTTTCTCTTCCGCAGCCTTTGCTTTCGCATTTGTTTTTTTTTGATTTTCGTTAACAAAAGTTGATGACCGGTCCTTTTGATTAAATTTCGCGTCCAGGTCCTTATCAAAAAAATTTCTAATATCGTTCCCTTGCGTACTTGGATTCGTGGACTAAATATAATAATTAATTAATTACACAGGTGCATAAGAGTAAATATCAAATGCAAAGAAATACTCTAATTCCGTTACTCTTGTCTCACTATCTTTTTTTTTAATGCACATTATTGCAGTCGCACGTTCATCAGGCGTCTTCCACAATTAGAAATTAACAAACGTCAATCATGCATCAAACTGAATTCCCAATTCCTCTGAAGAATCAAAATTTCGACAAACCTCATAGGCACTGTCGCTGTCGTTATCCGTATCCTCCTTTTGCGTGGAAAAATTCTCCGATTTGCGTTTTTTAGACAATATTGACGATTCGATCGCCCATTCATCTCTCAACCTTTTCGTCATTAAACCCCAGTAACAAATATCACGTGATCGTAATTAGGTTTTTTTAAAAAAAAAAAAAAAAAAAAAAAAAAAAAAAAAAAACGGATGCATTAAAATAATGACAATTGAAAATTGCCTTTGTTTATAGTCTGGCTTCGCGTCTTGAATCGTTAACGCCATTCCCTTCCATTTTGCTCCATTAAAAAGGGATATGCCTTTATATTATCGTTGAAATTTGATTAATATTTAATAATCCGATTATCGGATGGGCACAAAATTACATCTGGTTATCCCTACACTTTTTCCATTCATTTTCTGTTGTCTCGATCGTGATATATGCAAAGCCTCGGCAATCTCCTGTGTAAAGAAATAAAAAAAAAAAAAAAAATACCCCGTAAAACAAATTGGTCAACTTTTGACAATCACCGAATTCTGCTACCTGTACTCGAGTGACGTATAATATCTATCTTCATTATTTTTCCGAAAAGGTTGAAGCGAGTTTTGAGATCATTCTCAGTGATGTCTTTGGAAAGACCTCCAACATATGCGCGCTTAACCAAATATTCCACTGCAAAAAACAAAGCAATACAAGAATAACATTTAATAGGAAATTACATATTTATTTGGAGGCACATAATTATTAGCATACTTTGATTAAATTTACAGTATTAGAAGAAACTAAGATGGAGAATTGTGCGTGATCTAGATAGCGATAGATCTTGATTATTTTTTTTTTGTTGGACATACGATTATTAGGCAGCCAATCACTGATGCATTTTGATGCATTGTCACATAGATCCTGGCGTATATAAAAAGGATGGCGTGACATGTTGTAATTATAGGGTGTCATTTTAACTGATCTTTGATCAAAGCATATTAACGAATAAAAGAAACACGCCTTCATATCTTCATTTCTTTTTTTAGCGAGAATGGCTAGTCAAATTATTGTTGTCGGTGGTGGTCTCTCCGGACTTTCGGCTGCCCACACTGTGTTAGAGCACGGTGGTAATGTCGTTGTAATTGACAAGAACTCATTTTTTGGTGGTAACTCCACCAAGGCCACCTCTGGTATAAATGGCGCTTTGACAAAAACCCAGATAGGCAAGTGTTGGAAAAAACGCTTCCATTTTTATAGTGGACATACCGCAATCATGTTTAAATAACATTGTAATGGCTTATCCTCCGTGTAGCCCTCAAGATTCCAGACTCCGTCGAACTCTTTGAACAAGATACCCTTCGATCGGCCCGCGACCTTGCTCGCCCAGATATTATAAAGGTGCTTACGGGGAATTCTGCATCCGCAGTAGAATGGCTTCAGAATAAATTCAAGCTGGATCTTTCTCTCGTCGCAAGACTAGGAGGTCATTCTCAGCCGCGTACTCACCGCGGTAAAGAAATGTTTCCCGGTATGACCATCACCTATGCTTTGATGGAACATCTCGAGTTGATTGTTAAAAACCAACCCGACCGAGCCCGAGTTATTATGAAAGCACGCGCCACTAAATTGATAAAGGAGGGTGATGCAGTTGTTGGCGTCGAATATGTCAAAGATGGTCAGACATTTAAGGAATACGGTCCTGTGATCTTGGCTACGGGTGGTTATGCCGCTGATTTTACCGAAGATTCATTGTTAAAAAAATACCGCCCCGATATATACCATCTACCCACCACTAACGGAGATCACTGCACCGGCGACGGTCACAAGATGATTCTTGCCATTGGCGGAAAAGGAATTGACTTTGAAAAAGTTCAAGTTCATCCGACTGGTTTGGTGGATCCAAAGGATCCCGACTCTAAAATCAAATTCTTGGCTGCCGAAGCTCTTCGGGGTGTAGGTGGCTTGCTATTAAATGCCGAAGGAAAACGATTTTGTGATGAGTTGGGTCACCGTGATTATGTTACCGGAGAAATCTGGAAAACCAAGATGCCAGTTCGTCTAGTGCTTAACGGCAAAGCCTCAAAAGAAATTGAATGGCATTGTAAACATTATTCCGGCCGTGGTTTAATGAGGAGATTCACTGGTGAAGCGTTAGCGAAAGAAATGGGTATTTCTGTTTCACAATTGAGAGCCACCTTTGATGAATATAATGAAATAGCGGCAGGCAGAAAGAAAGATCCTTATGGCAAGAAGTTCTTCCACAACACGCCAATTTCTGTCGATGATGAGTTCCACGTCGCCTTAATGTCTCCCGTTCTACATTACACGATGGTACGTTATAATTGGCAATAACTCGGTTGATTTATAGGTGTGCTATGGTGTCAAAAAAGAAAAAAATTTTTTAATTTTTTTACACAACTTTTGCAGGGTGGTGTCGAAATCAATCCTGATTCGGAAGTCAAAGACGTACAAGGAAAAATTATACCCGGACTTTACGCATCTGGAGAATTAGCTGGGGGTGTTCACGGGGCAAATAGGTTAGTCCTACGCTCTGATAAAGTTTTATTTGACCATTATGTGAACCTAAAATTGTATTTATTATTATCTATTGTAGATTGGGTGGTTCATCTCTTCTGGGATGCGTGGTGTTCGGTCGAGTTGCCGGTGACTCTGCAGCGCGTTATCTTCTCCAAAATTTATCTAGTTCAACTGCCAGTCGTCGTCTTGGTCAAATCGCTGGACAATTATCTCCGTATCAGACTACCGTGTCTATAGACCCAAATAATAAAAAAGTGTTTTTGGAAATCTCATGGGATCAACAAGGCGGAGCTGTAAGTCAACCTGTTCAACCTCAGTCTTCCGCTCCAGCGACTGCACCTGCTCAACCTGAGAAAACCGAAGCACCCAAACAGTTGAAAGATTATACCCTTAGCGAAGTGGCCAAACATAACACCGAAAGCGGTGAATAATTGTTAAATGTAGATTTGTAATGCTTTCGATGAGATTTTTATCTTATTAAAATTAAAAATCTTTTTGCTTACATAGATTGTTGGGTGGTTGTCAACGGCCAGGTTTTAGACGTTACTAACTTCCTTCCAGGTAATTATTTCATTTCATTTTTCATTTTTTTCATTTTTTTTTTTTTTATAATTTGGTTAACTGAATTTATATTTGATATCAGACCATCCTGGCGGCAAGAAGGCCATTTTATTATACGCCGGAAAGGACGCGACAGAAGAGGTTTGGGCGTCTCTTTTTTTAACTAACTCTGTCCTTTGGAAAAGAAGACTTAAATTCTTAATTCTTATCTCCTTTTTCAGTTCAACATGTTGCATGATAAAGGCGTTGTTGCCAAATACGCAAAGGAGGAATGTGAAATTTCTTTGTCTCAATATTCCAATGTTATTTTTTTTTTTTTACCGCTTCGCTTACCAATTGTTCTTTTTCAATAAACAGACCATCATCGGCAACTTAAAGAAATAAGAAGTCGCAAATCTTAACGACATTGGGATCTACCCAAATTCGCATGACCCTTCACTATCACGATTTAAACTACTAATGTTATTTAAAAATTTCTTTGCATCGATTTTTATCCGAGTCTCGCTGAAAAGAAAATTTTGAACACCGATATTGATATTTACTGTATCATGTATAAATAAAAGTCAATATTTATCTGTAAGTTATGTGAAATATCGAAGATTCATTTAACTTTTTTTTTTCGCTGCGAATAAAAATTCCATTAATTATATAAATTGATTTTTTTTTTTTACGAAATATATATATATATACTATATTTATATTTTAAAAGACTTTATTTAATAGTGAAAAAGTTTTTTACAAGAAATTTTATAGTATGGTATTTTTTTAAATATTATTTATATACAGTAGATTTTATTTGATTTTAATTTTAAACTTTTTTTTTTTTTTTTTACTTTTTGTCAAGTTAGTTACATATGCTTTATTAAACCTTTTTGTAAACTATTACTAAAGCTAATTTTCCAATTACTTGTTTTAGTTTAAAACCTTAAGTACAAATTTCGTAGTTCAAATAATTACTTTTTAATTATTTAATATTGTTAACAAAAAATTATTATCAGTGATCAAAATCTAATTACTTTGTTTTATACTTGATTTCATTTATTAAGATTTTTATAAAATTCTTGTTTTCAATTCTTTTTTTTTTTTATAGTTTTAATTTTGATATAAATAATTTTAATAGTTTTTTAATTTTATTATTTTTGATAAATTTATAAGCTCATTTTTATTTTGTTGTATTTTTATATTTTATATTTTCAATTGTTTTTCAAAATAATTAAAAATCCTTTTTTTTTTTTTTGAATTTACTTTTTTTGCTTTATTATTGATTTTTGTTTTTAAATAACATTTCAATTTAACCATATTTATAATTAGATATCAAATTAATATAGAAACTTAATATATATATATATTTTTTTTTTAATACCTGTAATTAATTCAATATAATATATTTATTAAACAATATGAAAACTGATAGAGATACATAGAGCAATTGCATTATAGTTAAACTAAAAAACTTGTACTAATACACTGTCAATAGCTTTCAATTCTCAAAAGAGCTTCAACCTCTAAGTACAACCTTAGGAATAATATTTCGTTCTGAACTAAGTTTTGGATAAATATACTTCTAACTTACCCATTATTGTTAGCAAGTTATCATTGCTTATTATCCTTCAAGGAACTGAATTCAAGAAATATAAAAGGAAAAAGGAAAAATAAAAGAAAAGAAATATTTAAAAATGTACAAATGCACTATATAAAAATGAAAAAAAAAAAAATTAAAATACTTTATATTCTTTAAAGAATCTTTACTAGAAATCTCTTCTCATTAGATATCAACCCATCTGAGATATCATTCTTCTTCCTAACTATTTGAAAAACTTATTTATCTGTGCTCTTAATTATTTTCTTGAGACTATTTGAGGTACTTATTGTCTACTTGGATCCAGATTCTTATTCATCACTTCCTTTCTTTTGATATTAATTTTTTATTTATCCATACCAAGCAACAACTTATAATGGATCTCAGGTTCTAATGTAATCTTTCAGTCATATTGTATAATTACTGATATCTTCCAGTAGCCATACCTAGTTAATAGAATTTTACTGGTATATATCTTTTATTGTTCAAAAAGTTATTTCCCAAAGATTTTTTTGTCTCACAATAGTGGAAAGGTATCAAAGGAGCAGCGAATATCCTCATCGATTTTAATATTATTACACAATATTTGAAAAAATGTATTCTCAATTCTAGAAAAAAACAATAGCTTACACTCTTTTGCTTTTCAATTGTACAGTATTGTTTAACCAGGATAAGGAAATAATCTTTTTTATATATTTCATTTGACCAGGATAATAGGAAATTGAAGATCTCGACTTGAATAAATAATTATTTTTTTTATTAATTAGTGAATTTAATACCTATCCTAATAGTGTTATGATCTTTTTGCTTCAGTTACACTTTATTTGGAGGTGTGAAGAATTATGCACCAATTGATTCTTTTTTATTTCATCAATAATATCATCAAAACACATGAATATGATCTATAGAACCTTGTTTATATTTAGCTATCAATGTGTTTTATGACAACCAATCAAAAACCAAATAATATTATGTTATCAAAAATTCAGGATCAAATTGGAATAGGCAAAATTCCCTCAAAAAAATCATGAAAAAATAGTGAATACTCTAAGAAGGCAAGAGACAATATGTGAGAAGGCAGATAATAAACCTTTCCTTATCCAGAAAACCTCTATCTCCATGTTATATCTAGCTTTGAAAGGAGACACTCTATAAGTTGATCCTTTTACTTTCTAGAATCTTCTTGCCTTTAGTAAAGGAAGTATATGCTTGAGTCTATTCAGGTCACTAAAGACGTAAGTTTTTATTTAAAGGAGTTTGTAAACAAGCAAGGGAGAATAATAATGACTCTTGAAGACAAGCTTCAAGTTGTTTTAAGAAAAGTAAAAAGACTTTATTAATCAAGAAGAATAAAATCTTCTTGCAAATGTCTTTTTTGTATGTGGTCAGAGGATTAGCAGAAAGAGTTTTTTAATATAAAAACTTAATATATTTTAATTATAATAGTAAACATAAATAATTGATTTCTTATAAAACTCTTTTTGCTGATCCTTTGATTATATACAAAAAAGATGTTTGCAAGAAGTTTTATACTTCTTTACTAATAAAGTCTTTACACTTTCATTAAAACAACTTGAAGCT
>CAJVPT010005784.1:0-11776 GCA_910592055.1 Acaulospora colombiana | reverse complement strand
TAAAAGAGCTCTTCAAGAAAGCTGAAGCATCAAGAGAAATAGCCAAACTACAGACCCTCAGCCTGGCAATAAAGAAACATAATGCAACATATAGCCCTAACCATCAGATTGAAAACTATTATATCCAACATAGCATCTCCAATATGCCCTGGTTGTTATTGAAAAAGGATATCCAGGATGTAATAGAGGGATTGAAATTTATCAGTCAAAAGATTGAAGCCAAGAAAACAAGAGACACAATCAAGATTGCTTTGAAACAATGATATGATGACCTAAAATTCAATCAGAGAAGAATAGTAAGCTCCCTAACAAACAGAACAAGAAACAAAATTGTGTTGGACAGAGTTAAGGTTACACATGATGGTACAGAATATATAACAACAAAAATAAGTAAAATAGAGAAAGAACTAAGGTAATACTATCTAGAAGCATTTAAAAAAAGAGATGTCAACTTCCATAGCCTTACAGAAGACTGGAAAGAAGAGTATAGATTCAAGAATTATATTAAGGAACTATGGTATAAAAATCTCCTTGAACCAATCTCACAAATGAAATTAGATGAAATACTTTGAACACTTCCAAACAACAAGGTATCAGGATGGTTACAAATTAGCTATAAAATGCTTAAGAAACTGAGTCAAGATAGAAAGGAAATCCTGAGAAAAATGTTAAATAACTTATTGAGATGGGAGGTAACCTCTATTTGTTGAAAACAGAGCCATATATATCCCATAGCCAAACCAAAACCATGGGAGTGTGAGCTAATAAACACAAAACCAATAGTTCTGTTGAAAGTCACAAGAAAGTGTTTCACAAAAATTCTTACTAATAGGATAGGAAATATCTATAAAGTTAATAACATCCTCAAAGGTCCCAACTTCGTGGGTCTTCCTGGAAAAAGTATATCAAAACCAATCCAAATCCTTAACAACATCTGTGAAGATGCAAGAGAAAATAAAAAGGAACTGTGGATACTTTTCCAAGATACCGCCAAAGCCTATAATACAATTAGTTTGGACATGCTAGTCAAAGCAATGGAAAGGATCAGAATATCAAAGGATTTTATCAAGATTATGTTAAGCCTATTTCAAGACAGCGAATTTCAAGTCATCTTTGAAAATGACCTCACAGAATCCATAAAAGCAGGGGATGGCATTGATCAAAGGAAAACTATTTCACCACTGCTATGGCAAATATTCTATGATCCTTTACTCTGCAAGATTCAGAATAACAAAGAAAGGAGATACAAAATGTCAGTCACCTGAAATTCAGATCTCAAAAGACAGACCATAAAAAGGCTAGAATCAAGATATACAGCTATAGCCTTTATGGATAATATGACATGGATAGCATGATCCAAAAAGGATATGGAAGAAATCTTCAAAACTGTGAGAGTCTTTTACAAAGCCAATTATTCTCAAATCAATAGTAATAAATCAGTCCTAATTACTATTAACAATTCTAATTACTATCCAGAAGAAGTTCAGGCCAGTATAGAAAAAGAAGTGATAAAGGAGTTCAGTAGGATCGAATATACAAGATTTCTAGGAATCTGGACCAGCAATCAAAAAATTGCAATTGAACTCAAAAAGAGGATGCTAAAAGAGATCAATGTAGTGACCAGAGCTCTTAAAAGCAAGAAATTAATAAATAAACAAACCCTGTATATTTTAAACAGGGTATTAATTCCAAAGATAGAATTTAGGATGCAACATAGTATACTACTCTGGAAAATATGCAACACTTTAACAGTAGCATATAGAAAGCTCTTCAAAAACAAGAGTACTCTATGTAGATCCATACCTAATTGTATAATACATTATCCAAAGATTCATAACCTGAAAAGCATTTGGATGCTCCAGTGAGAAAGTCAAATAACAGGATTACGTAATAGACTAAATGATTCTGGTCCCGCAGGAATCAACAATTATCTGACTCAAACAAGCATAGATAAAGAATTGGGAACCACTTAACCTATTAACATGCAACTCTCTGAATCATCTACCAGATAGAGGAAACTTCACACTCCAAGTAATAAAGTTGGCTAAAGATATAGGAATAACCTTTCACAATTGAAAATGGCAAGAAATCTTTGAATGAAGCAAGAAAATAGTTTAATTAAGAAACACCTTATATTGGAAGAATATAGAAAAGCCATACTATCACTAAGAAACAATAAACTACTATATGTAGACCAGCTAATCGATCAAGCTACTAAAGAAATTAGGGATTGGCGAATGCTCCAACTACTTCAGAACACTAGTAAAGGTCTTATTCCTGAATAGTTTCAAGCATTAATCAAAATTTTTCCAAGTAATAGAGTAGGTCAACTTATGAATACGTGGAAAAGAGATTGGACAAAGTGAAAATCAGAATATGTTGCAATTAATTCAGATTGTAACAAATGACAAAAACTATGGATAATTATAAAGAAAGCTGGACATAACATAATTTGGAAAAAACTACAACAAACAAAAGTAGAATACAAACTCAACATTGAACACTTCAAATGCTGTAGTAATAATAATACTCAAATAACGATATTAACAAGGTACCCAGAATACCTAGAGGGTACAAAATAAGAAGGGGGATGTATATTAGAGAAAGATATGAAAGATGTATATGAAGTTTCATATCTCAATATAAGAAAGTCAACCAGAAGAGCTCAAGAACTAACAATTTTCTGCTCCAAGGCATCACTAAAAGGGACAATGGAAAAGGTCTCTAGCATGGATCCAAACCCTCAAACCTAAGCTCTAACAAATATAGTAAATTGGGTAAATATTGAAAGATGGGAAGAGATCATCATTAGAGATAATGTTATAGAAGAAGTATATCAGGACCACTTAATAGAAATACTTTAACGTAACCTGGGATCCAATGTTAAAAAACTAATCTTCTATTCTGATGGATTATTTATTAATTATGGAAAGAAAGAAATGAAAATGGGAGCAGCATAGATCCAGATAGGAGATATGGGTAGAGAAAATAGATTTTAGACAGGAATAAACAGTTGGCCCTCTTCAACACGTGCTAAACTTGTAGCAATTGTCATAATACTTCTGGTAGTTCCAGTGGGTAGCGACATGGAAATCTATACAGATAGCCAGGCCTGTATCTCCAAATGGAAAATAATAGAAAGAGAAGATCTAAAGCAAACTCACAAAAGATGGTTAAAGGAAAAAAACTGGTCCCTGTAGGCACGAATATTAGAATTAGTAAAGAAAAAGACCATAAATCTACAACTTATCAAGGTTAAGGCACATTCCAATGATCCTCACAATAAAGAAGCAGATGTCCTAATCAAACAAGCTCTGAAACTCCCAGCAATAGAATGGAAAGAGCTGACCTTTTACAAGATCATCACAGAAATTAGATGACAAGAAAAGACACTGGATGACCCAATAAGACAGTTTGTCAAAAAAATAAATGATAAAATAACTGCCTTCCAGTAGACACAACAAAACAGAACTGAAAAAAGATGGAGTCATCAAATTACAGAATAGCAAAATCATACTTGGGACCTTGTATGGGAAAGAATGAAAGAAGGACATACCTGGGACACTTCCTTTAAACAATCACAGCAAAAAAGCTTCCTTATAAAACTAATAAATGATAAGTTACCAACTCTGATTAAACTGGCAACTAGAAGGCCCGATTTTTACAAACAAGTGAAATGTATTGCATGTAACTAGCAAAGGAAAACTTTCAAACATTTATTAGAGTGTCCAGTATACAAGAAACAATTATAGAAAGCATGGAATAAAGGACAAGATGGAATCTTTAGAGACTTCAGAGGGCTCCTACAAGAGAGGAAAAAAGAGGCAGAAGAAAAACATGCAAGGTTGATTATTCATGATGAAGAAGAAATGAATAAAATGGATAAATGGATTATCAAACTGGTAGAACAGACCTCAAAAACCAGTCAGGACACTCTAAGTTTTTGCACAGAGCTAGTAAAGAGAGACTTAATCTTAAAAATGACAGATCTGAAATGCCATAGAAAAAGAATTGGTAATAATGCAAGAAGATGGATATCAAAGATGCAAAGAAGAGTATGCAATCAAATAAGTAAAAAGATTTGGAACAAAAGATGTGAGAAGATAATTGAATGGGAATATTCACAGGAAATCTGCAAAGTAGAAAAAATCAACTGACCCTCAGGCACACACAGTTTAAAATCATCAGTTTCCAAAAGTAAAGATCCACTACCAAAGAAAGGAACTCAATAAAATGAAAGTCTGAAAGAAATTCTACTCAAAGGTGTTACTTATGGAATGAAATGGTTAGGTTTTAAACTGGGTCAGAACAACAAATAGTGATCTGCAGTGGTTATCTGTAGACAATGATGTTAAAGGTTGGAAGGATATTTACCTGAACCATTAATGAAGCAATAAATTACTCCCGAAGTTGCACTTAGAGTTTTGATATATTAAGTAAAAATGGTGACAAGTGAGTTAGGTAAAGTCTTAGCTTTAATAAATCATTTAAAATATATAGTATACAAATGTTTAATAAAGCACACATACCTAGTCTGACCTAGGGTATTAAAAAAAAAAAAAACAAGATGGGAAAAAATATATATATTACTTATATATATAAAAAAAGACTAATACATTAGTATAATAGCATCCATAACAATAGAAGAATACAAAACATCATCAAATATTATTCTTCAAAATTAGTATCCAGTTTCATAAGTATTCTATATATAATACTCAAAAAACTTTTAAGTGAGATACTAGTCTTAATCACAAATTTTTTTCATAATATTCATAAGCAAGAAAGAGTTCCAAAGAAATAAAAAAGAGATAATATTTATCCAATTTTCAAGTCAAAACCTTAAAAAAATAATATCAATATCACAAAACCAATTATACTACTTGAAACAATCAGAAAAGTTCTCACAAAAATTTTAATCAATAGATTAGTCAAGACACTTCAATTATATCAAATTCTTTTTATATAGAATTGAGTAGTATTTTCAGGATTCAGCACATAAAAATCAATACATATCCTCAAAGCAATTTATGATGATGCAAGGCAAATTCACAAATAAGTTGAATTCTAAGTCTAAACATTACCAAAGCATTTGACTCTATAAACATCTCTAGACTCAAAGTAGTTCTTAAAAGAATTAAATTCTTAAATAAAATTATTCAAATAATTATAAATATTTGTAACAATTAACAAAACCATGTTCTTATACTTTTTGAATTTTCATTTCAATATACAATAGAGGATAATATAGACAAAAAGATATAATATCACTTTTCTTATGAAAAATCTTCTATATTTTACTCATTACACATATTTATAAACAAATTAAAAGATACACATTAATAGTGAAAAAATGGTTAGACTTCACAACATTACCTACTATAAAAACAACCAACATATTATATATACTTTAATGGATGACACAATCCTATAGAAAATAGTATCATTCTTTAAGAGATATATAACATTTGCTCAGATTTTTACAGGATCAATAATATTAATATTAATATCACAAAATCAAATTAAGTAATACTCAATGTCAACCCAAACAGAAACAACACAGTCCAAATCTAAAATAAATTGATAATATGCTTAAATTAAACCATGCAACAAGAATACTGAGTATTTACTTTGAATATAAAGGAATTAAGATCTTTTAATAACAACTAATCAAAAATAAGACACTCAAATATATTAATATAATCAAATAGAAAACAATGACTGATATATAAATTAAATATCTTCATAATCAAGTCTGAACACCAATAATCATATATCTGCTTTCAGATATAATTCTCATGAAGCCTAACTGTGACAAAATAATAAGCATTCTAAATACAACCTACAAATATAAACTTTATTTAGTCCAATCTATACCAAATTCTATATTTTTTATTTCAATATAATATAGATTCTTCTATTTCTGAAATAAGTAACTCTTATTATATACAAACAACTGATGCAAAAGAATCAATAGATAGGACATAATAGGAAAAATTACAATCATGAGTTTACAAGAACTCTAAAATATATAGTGGTTCTCCAAAACTATTACAAGCATCTGTTTTATAAATACCTTTCTATTACAGAGCTATAATTTTACATATAATCTAATTTACCTTTTCAAACAAAATAAATTTACACATATCAATTTCAATCTCCAAGTAATGAAAAAAATAGACACAACAATAGAAGAAATCACACATTTAAACTAGTATAACAAATATAGAAAACAATTAGTATATAATTAAATTTTCTTTATTAATCAAATTATCAACTATATAAAATTATGTTTGGTAGCCTGAATGGAAATCACAACTCCTAACAAAAAACCCAATAGAAAGAAATAAATATGATTTTAGAAATTACAACAAAACCAAACAATTACTATTCTAATATAGAACAGATATACAAAAAACAATAACATGAAACAAACCCACAGACTAGCTATAGAAATATCAAACCAAAAGATCAAATAGATCACCATACTATAAATAGACAAAAACATTATCTATAGAAAAAAAGCTATCAATAATAATACAGTTAAATTACAACAATATATATATATTAACAATAACTTACCACTTCAGAAATATTAAGGATACATCCTAAATACAACAGGAAAACAAGAAGAATATATCTTCTTCAAGAATAAAAATAGTTGTATCTATATTCCAATTTACAAAAGCAAAACTAGTTTCAAAAACATATTCTACAACAATCTCTATCAATGTAACAGAATCTTACTCAACAATTTAAATAAAATTTTTTAAGGTAAACTAGTATATAACAAATTTCCATCACTTCCTATCATTAATAATAATCCTATAACATATAACAAAAAACTTATAAAAAACTTTATAAATATAATAGAAAGTGATAATAGTAAAAACTCTTTTTACTGATCCCCTTTTTCTTTAAAAATTTCCTTTTTTAGTAATTTTCTTTGAAAAAAGAAGCCAGCTTAAAACACTTTATTCCTCAAAGATCTAAGACTTAACAACAAACTACAACATTTAGTCACTTCCTCAAAAGATCATTCTACTTATCAAGAAAAATATAGGCTGTACAATATTACTATAGCTCTACTTTACATTATTTTACAAGGAAAAGAAAACACATCTATAAACTGATTCACAGTAAACTTAAGAGAACCCAATATCAACTTTCCAAGCTTCTAGCCAAGTCAGTGTTGATTTATATCTTTCTAGGCATTAGAAGAAACTTCATAAACTATAGTTTTTACCAATAAATCAGGAAAAACTCAAAGTTCATAAAGCTCAGAAGGATATCAAAGGCTCTCAAGAACTAAACAGTAGATTATCCTGATTCCATATACACCTGTCTAAATAACAAAACAAGTTATACGAATACATATATATCAAATAAGTTAGTATTAAAACAATATAGCAAGGTTTATCAAGTATCTACAAACAAATGGTTTATCTCTTACAACAAAAAAGATCAACAACCATTTTGATAAACAAGTAGATCAAAACAGGAAGGATCAACAACTCCCCCAAGTAAACAATATTTCAAACAAAACAACAAACAATCAATCCTACAAACCTTGCTAAATATAAATAAACAAAAAAGAAAAACAAAACAACAAATCAACAATTTATCCTTCTTTATAAGTGACCAATATAATAAAGAAATAGAAAATTATGCAAATTGCAAAGAAGAAAAAGCTCTATATCTTTAATACTATAGTCAAAATAGCTGAAAAGCATAATCAAAGAAAAGAAACATGGGCTACTCAAATTATTTTCAATACTTGCACCATACAAGACAAGGCTAATCAGACTCCAGGACCAGTAGAATACTCAATACTTGATAGTATTCTTGCAAAAAACCTAAATATAGATCCAACTACATTCATTAAAGTTGAGGTCCTTAAACAGCATATCTTATATCTATAGAAACAAGGTCAAAGAAAAGAAAAAAATTTTATAGTACCATTTCTGGAAAAAAAAGTTAAATGTATCTTGGAACAAGATACTACCACAAATAGTTCATTCTCACATATCCCTTAAACTTTCCAGATCAAGGGCAAGTTCATGAACTCTATAATAGGAAATTCAACTTCAAATTAGAATACCTTTTTAAACAAGGACATGGAAGTTCAATCAACCATCGAGATTGAAATTCTAAAAAACACTGAAATCAAAATGGGTGACAAAGAACTGGAAGAAAAGCTTGAAGAAGAACTTGAAATAGAAATATCCAGGAAAGAGTTGAAGGAGAAAATATAATAAAACAAACCTTCTATAATATATGAAATATATTCAAGCCATCCAACCTAAATTCATTTTATATTATTAAAAGAAGAGAATTCAAGGTTGGAATTCTTATCTCTAGAATATCAGGAAATATAGAAAAAGAATAAATAGACTATCTTCAAGATACCTTAAGTTTACTTAAAGATATGCTATCATTCAAAAAAGACTTTCTAATTGTAATGTCTGGACAACTTTTACTTTTGAGGAAGTCGAAGATGCTTTATAATATATAGAGAAGATTAACAAGAAAGAATGAAAAAACTTTACCTTGATTTCTATACAAGTCAAAAAATGAAAAACTTCATATTTATTACCAGAAAAGAAGTTTTTCAAACAAGAGGTAGCAAAAGAAGAAAACAAAACAGTGATTGCTATGCTAATTGATCTTGATTGCAGTCATACTCATCAAGAAAATAAAGTCACCTTATAGAAATATAGAAAAATCTTAAGTATTTGTATTTACAACCACTCTTATTTTTAAAGAAGAATCAATACACAACTCATTCCAACCTAATAAGATTTAGAGAATAGATGGTTTATACATGTTAAAACAGATATCTTTAGAGCAATATTCACTCAATATAAACCAGATGATCATGAAGTTGATACTATTCTCAAAAATTATAATAGTCAGTTTCTACGATTGTATAGAATACACAATATCTTTATGAGTCTCATAGCAAGAAAAATACAACATACAAGGGTCAAAGCATATTATATATCAAGAAATCCATTCACTCTAAAAAGAAGAGGATATGTAGTAGTTTGTTTTGCAATAGCAGAAGATATACATAAGGCTTTGAAACAACGTATATTCATATATGATTACAAACTCAGCTGGAGTGCTAGGAAACATTTTGGAAAAGAAACAATGTAAGGCAATAAAGGGACTCAAACTGAAAATAATAATGACAATGAAGAAAAAGCTTATTCTGAAACAATACAGGCCAAACTGCACTTAAGACTACTGGGTCAAACTGATATCGAAAGCAATATTAAGGCAAGTTGATATACATTATCTGAGGAAGACTCAGGAACAGAAAGTGACTCTAAGAAAAAGACAAATCTAGAAATAAAAGACAAAAGAAGAAGACACAATCCTCAAGATAACAAATACAGTATATCACTAGAACAATAGAGACTCTCAAGTATTTTGCTACTGGTAGTAACAAGAAATCAATAAATCAACATAATAGAAGAAGAAGTCTATATAACAGATCTGAAAGTTCTTACTCTGAAAGTGAAAATAATCATGACCCTTTTTATTAGATATTAAATAATCTCAAACTATTAAATAATAAAATAAATTTTATTAAGGAGAAAACTAGTAATCAAAACAGGGTAAGAAGGAAGCAATGGAACAACTGCTCCTGAGATTAGCACCAGTTCAATTAAAGTATATCAGGAGAGAGTTTGATCTACAAGAAGAAACAAGCTCATCTTGAAAAAAAAGTGCAATCCTAAAGGAAACAATAGATATTAACATAACCCCTCCCAATATAACACAAGATATATCATTAGATAACTTCATTAGTATAATTAAAAGAATATTAGTAATAGAATTGAAAAGGAGTATTTATTATATAACAAGTATACTATAGATAACTCTACATTAACTGATACTATTTCAATTGAAATACATAATATTAGAGAAATTAATACTAGCCTGGATCAATAAAGACTATATAAACTTATATAAGAACTCAACATAGGTATTCTAGGTATCTGTGAAACTAAGCTAACAAATAAAGTAGCAAAATTCACTTTCACTTTATAACAAATACGCAAGTTTTTTCACAGTAGCAATAATGAGAAACCCAAAGAATCTGGGATAAGACTTCTCAGCAACAGAAATATCGAGAAAAAGTTGAAATTCATTGAAAAAATAGAAGGCTATATAATAGAAACCAACTTTCTATTAACAAGAGCTAAGCTCTATATTTATCAAGTATATCTGCCATCAGAGAAAACTATTAGTAGATGGCTACAACAGTTCTTTCAAAACAAAATCCTAGACAAGCAAAGAAATCACTTCAAGATTATAATCATAGGAAATTTCAATGCAATATTAAAGACCAAAGAAGTCAGATCGAATTCAGAATTTTCGCTGTGGTTACGTGATCAATGATCATGACACAATTGAAGCTTATGTGAAACAATCAATTACTGACTATCACTATATCTCTTGCAAGATAGAAGAATATACGAACAATTCATTTGTGTCAAAAAGGTAAAAAGCTATAAGCTGAGGTAATAGAAAATTAGCTGAATACAAAGCAATTTATGCATTATATAATACTAGAATAGCTATAATGATTATATAATATCCCTATGTATAAAAATGTATAAATATAACTTCTTTCAATGACTTAATAAAATAACAAATTTTAAGACAAATCTTTTGGATAAATTATTATAACAGTGAAGTTATAAGTAGTTTTAGAGAAAACTACCTTGAGACTTGCCTAAATCTTCTTATGCCTTTGTCTTGATTTTTGTGTTTTGTGTATGTAATAGAAGGACAGACTCTTCTATCTGCAGGTTACATGAGCCTTTGGTTATTAGTAACAAACTCACTGATCAGCCTACTACAGTAGTTATTAATCCAATAGCAGATTGGCCATCCATCAATAAAAGGATATCAGGATATAAGAAGCTAAAATAGGTCTCTTCAACTTCTTAAAAGACTGGAACTACATAGATGTCTAGAACTCTTGGAAAAAAGAAAACACTACCTTCACATGGACAAACAATGCATCATATAGTAGAATCGACTATATCTGAATACTACCAGAAATTAGTTTAAACATTATATTTGAATTCAAAAATATTTCCATAGAAATATTATCAAATAGTGATCATACTTTATTACTGACAAGAATGACAACAAACAATCTGTTCAAAAATCAAGTATATAAGCAATATAGAATAAAAAAAAAGAAAATACCTGACTCAATAAATTTTATAGCAGAACAATGGGAGAAATTTAAATGCTGGATAGAAAACAAATTTTCAGAAACTGATCCATGACTTTTCTGGTTAAGTATAAAGAATAGTTTTCAAGAACTCAAAGAGACCTAACATTATTTCAAGTCAATAATTATCAAGAGTGCTTATAAATATCTTAAAAAGAAAAGGATCTATTCTACTTCTGATATAAAGAGAAAAGTGAAGCCTGGATCAGCAATTTCAAAGGAAGACTTCAAAGCCTACAGAGAAGTCAACAAAATTCACTTCTTTTTAAAGAAAATACAAGCCAACTGGGATACAAGAATTCTAACAGATATAGAAAAAACCTTTCAAAAACTAAGAAGGCTTAGTAAATCTGTTAAAAAAGAAATAGTTTCTTCTCAATCACAAGAAGAAATTCCAGAGCTGTTATCAAAGATCACTTAAATAAAGCATAGCCTCAGAATAGTATGCAAGAAGAAAGAAAGTCTTCACATCAGAAATCAAATTAAAGAAGCCTTAGAAAGCAGATGTGAAGATCTCAA
>CAJVPT010005783.1:0-11777 GCA_910592055.1 Acaulospora colombiana | reverse complement strand
GACACAAAATAGACATAGCTTTTGTTAAAAATGATTGATTGACATAAAACACATTGGTAGCAGAATATAAACAAGCTCTTACTAGTTATATCATATATTCTGATAACATTATTGGTAAAAGAAAGAGTAATCACTAGTACAAACTCCTCCACTTCTCCAAATAAAACATAACTAAAGCAAAAAAATCACGAGATCATTAGGATGGGCATTAAATTTCCTAAGTGATAAAAAGATGATTATTTGTTTAAACTGAGGCCTTCAACTTCATATCATCCCAGTCAGGCAAAATATATCAAGAAGGTTATTTTCTTATCCCAGTCAAGCTATAAGACTAAAAAGCAAAGGAATGTAAAATACTGCCCTTCTCTAGGATTGAGAATGCATTTTCCCAGATATTGTGTAATGATACCATAATCGATGAGGATCCCTGGTACTGGTCAAAACCCTCACATCATTACAAGACAAAAAGATTCATGAGGGATCTAACTTTTTAGATAATAGAAGATATATATTAATAAAATTTCTTTAACTAGGCATGACTACTGAAAGATATCAGAAGTTACATAACAAGATTGAAAACTACATAAAAACTTGGGGTCCATTATTAACTATTCTATTCAGCATGAATAGATACAAAATCAAGACTAAAAGAAAGGAAGTGTTGAGCAAGACATTGGATCAGAGTAAGCAATAAGTACTTCAGATAGTCACAAGAAAATAATTAAGAGCATGAATGGATAAGTTTCTCAAACAATCAGAAAGAAGAAGGATATCCCTAAAGGGTTGACTCCTAATAAGAAGAGGTTTCTAGCAGAGATTCTTTGGAGAATATGAAGCAATTTTATTTTTTATTTTTTATTTTTATTTTCATATAATATATTTGCATATTTTTAGATATCTCCCTTTTCTTTTATTTTTTCCTTTCCCCCTTTGTAGTTTCTCAAATTCAGTTCCTTGGAGGATAATAAGCAGTGACAACCTGCTGACAATGATGGGTAAGTTAAGAGGGTTTTTACCCAAAACTTAATTCAGAGCAAAATATTGTTTCCAAGGTTGCACTTAGAGGCTGAAACTCTTTTGAGAATTGAAAGCCATTGATGAATATATCAGTATGAATCTTTTAGTTTAGCCATGATGCAATTACCCTATGTATCTCAATCGGTTTTCTTAATGATTAATAAACACACAGTACTGGCCTGACCACGGGTATAAAAAAAAAAAAAAAAATCAATGTTTTATTAATAAAGATAAGTATAGAATTTGGTAAAGATCATCAAAAAATTTTCCGTATACCGGAGTGCGTAAAATTTTAAGTTCCGGTATATACACAAAATTCCAACAATTTTGTATCAATAACAATTCAAAATAATTTAGATCAATAGACCTTTTAATTATGTCTCGCAAATCTCGCGATAGGAGGGTCTCTTCTGACGAAGAAATTAATGATGAAGCCGACGGAGGTTGGATCGATGATAATAATGATCTAGACCAAGATTTGGAGGAAAACGAGATAGATTCTGAGGAAGAGGAAGAAAGAGAAGAGGAAGACGACGACGATGACGAGGAGGAAGAAGAGCCAGTAAGTTCGAAGGTCAATTTATTTATTTTTGCAATATAGCGTTTCTAAATCAAGTTACAATCATATAATACAAAATAGCGTGGAAAAAAGCAAAAGCGTCGTAAGGATGATCCTAAAAACAAATTCTTATTACTGGAAGCTGAAGTTGATGATGAAGAGGAAGATGAGGAAGATGAGGAGGATATGTTCATTACTCAACGTAATATAGATTATTGTTTTTTTTTTTTTCGGGATGCGATAAATTTATGGCCTGTAGTCATAGACCTTTACGTGAATATCTGAACAGAATTTATTGATAACCGAGATGAACTTGAGGCTGAAACAAGGCTGTCGTCCAGAGATACAAGAAGAGTAGCAATGGAACTTGATCGTCGGGATATTGAGGAAGAGAACCTTCGTGCAGAGGAAATAGCCTTACAGATGAATGAACGTTATGGAAGACGTCGTGGTCAGATTAGTCAAGTCGATACCGGCATACCAGCCCAATTTATTGCTGGTGTAAATCAGCCTAATTTGTTCGTCATCCGTTGTAAGGTGAATATTCATCTCTTTTCACCTTTGAAATACGCAGCTGTGTCATGATCTCATATTTTAACTTGAAAAGCAAGGGAAAGAAAAAGATGTAGTTCTTCAGTTTATGAGGCGGTTTAAGGAAAGCGAATATTCTCAACACCCTATTGAAATATTATCCGCTACATGTCGAGATGCACTCAAAGGATACGTATACGTCGAAGCTTGGAAGCTTGCACATGTGCAAAAGGTAAATATAAATTAATAGCATTATTGTATTGAAAACTATTATAATTAACCTGATAACATTAATAGGCCATCTTAAACATGAATAACCTGTTTAATTCGCAAATAAAACTCGTGCCATTAGCGGAAAGAGATCACGTATTAACCATAAGAAAGAAAGATATCTCTCTTAAGGAAGGATCATGGGCTAAAGTCAGAAAAGGAAAATATGCGGGAGACCTTGTTCAGGTATTGTTACATTTTTTTAAATAATAAATTAATTTTGGACATTTTAAATCATGCATGATTTTGTTCCCACCAGATTTCATGGGTATATGGTGAAAATCCAAATGAAGTAAGAATCAGGTGTGTCCCTCGCATTGAAGAGAGTGAGAATGATTCGAACAAGCGGAAAAAGAAAACTACCGTTAAGGATTTTGATAATGGATATATAGAAAGAGATATAAAAGTCACAAATTTGGTAATATCATCATTCAAATATTGTCTCCATCTTCTCGAGTTTTGAAAATTCCATTAACTTCTCTACTCTTTAGGTATTTGAAAATGTTAGTCCAACCATGGACGAAATCACTGAATACCTTTCGGCAGCTGATTCAAATTGTACTTATTTTGCTTGTATGGTTATTACTTAATTCATCCCGGTCATTAATATCTACGTTAAATTTTACACAGCAAGAAGTTCCGATGCTCCGATTGCTCTGCCAACAAAGGTTATTTTTACCCCTGGTGATGAAGTTGAGGTTATTGGTGGTAGCGATCGTGGAGTTTATGGTATTGTGGAAGCCGTGAATAAAGAATATGTTACATTCACTCGGTACAAATCGGGAGTTCCACAGCAAGTGACATTCCTGGCGGAGCATTTGGCTAAAAGGTTTAGCATAGGAGACCATGTTCAGGTGCTCAACGGATCGCATAAAGGGGAGACCGGAATGATCGTAAACATTGATAGTGTGAGGAACCATGTTACTTTGTGGTCTGACCTGACCAAATCCGAGGTTAGTTCTAATTTCGACGATTGCTTGCACTTTGTGAAGTCATTCGTTTACCTAATTTATTTATTGCAGATAAAAGTATTCTCAAAGGATTTAAAAAAGATAACAGAGTCAACTGGTGTTAGGTCATCCGGGTCAGATTACGAAGTTCAGGATCTTGTTCAAACATCAGCGTTAGTATCTAGACCACATTTATTAGCATGACTTTTTGATGGTTCCCACTTCAACTGAGAACGAATGCCTTGTGTCCCCCATGCATTATAAAGTGGCCAAGTTGGTGTGATAGTTAATGTCGATCGATCTAAATACACCATTTTGGAAACAGACGGAAATATTTCGACTTACACACGAGATGAAATCATCAAGAAAGAAGATACACGTCGATTTACTTCAGCACTCGGTCAAAATCAAATAATGATAAAAGTTGGCGATATTGTTACCGATGTATCCGCTGAGGTAAGTATTGCGATACGTTTAATCCTTATTAATATATCGATTGTATTACAAGTTAACCCATAGTCTTATATCTCACGTAAATTATGCAGGGTCGGGAAGGAAAGATACTTCATTTGTTCCGTAAGTTTGCATTTATATTGAATCGCGGTGGAATTATGGAAAATGGTGGTGTTTTTGTCGCAGAGTGCTCGAATTTGACGAATAAAAACACGAGACCTGTAATTATAGATTTTATATTTGTGATGTAATTTGAGTTTCTTCAAATACACTAAAATTGCATTTACACATTGTTAGGTGGGTTTAGCTCTCGACAAACTCAATCCCGAAGTCCTCGCATCTATGCCTGCGCAATCACCGCAATCCTTTAGTCGTCCATCATACAATCACGGCGGTCGTGGTGGTTATGGTGGACGTGGCCGCGGTCGAGGTCGAGGAGGTTTTAAAAATAATCGAAGTTACACCGATCCCTTAATCGGCCAGACCGTTACCATTACAAAGGGACCTTATAAAGGGTACCTAGGAATAGTGAAAGATACTACTCCGGTGATGGCGCGAGTAGAATTGCACACGAATTGTAGTATTGTGAATGTGGAAAAGACCAAATTGCTGAATGTCGAGTAAGCAGTTAATGTTTATTGATCTTTCTTAAAGGTATTTGCTTAATATTAACCATATCTGCATTTAATAGCACGAGTCGGCCAGTTGTATTGTCAGAACCCATCACGAATAGAAACACTAGAGAATATAGCCCGGCACCTTCAAATTACTCAGGTTCGAGTTGGCAGTCGAGTAACGTTAGGACTCCTAATTCGTGGAATGGCTCTCGCACTCCAACCTGGAATAATCCTATGTCAAACCAGATCACTTCAGATGGTTCGCGTACACCATCACATGCAGATGGATCAAGAACACCGGCTGTTCATTTGAACGATGGTTCTAGGACACCTGCCTGGGATCTTGGCAGTAAAACTCCTGCCTACGCTGGTTCTGATGGTTCAAGAACACCTGCTTGGGATACGGGAAGTAGGACTCCTGCATATGTTGCAGAAAATCGGGGACGAACTTCGACATGGGAGGCCAACTATCCTGCTACACCAGCAACTGAGAACCAAAGCTTTACTGCACCAACACCTGGAGCTGAAACTCCAGCGTGTACCGCACCGACACCAGGGGCCTCTGAAACTCCACTTTATGCTATGGCAACTCCCGGAAACACCAGTAACATTATGATACCCGCCACTCCTGGCCCTGGACCTATGACACCAGCTAATTTGCTACCTCAAACACCGTTTGTATCGGCAAGCACGATTCCCACGGGTGGTGACTTTAGAAATGTCAGACAAGAGGGTAAATCTTATTATAATCACTTCTACAACATAAAAATGTAAATGTATTAAAAAAAAACTTTTGTTTTTTTTTTGACAGTCAATTCAAATTCTAAAGAATGGTTAACTGTCGACATACAAATTCGTATTGTGCCTGATCAAAGAGGTGTTTCGTTTAATAAAGGGCAATATGACAATCGGATGGGCGTGATCAACCGCCTTGAATCACCAACCACCTGCCTCGTAAACCTAGATGATTCACAAGAGCAATGTTTTATAGAACAGAAGTTTTTGGAACCCGTACAACCACAAAAGAAAGAAAAAATCAAGATGATTGCAGGAGATCTCAAGGGACAATTAGGTATTCTTGTTGGTGTAGATGGCGTGGATGGTGTTGTTAAAGTTAAGGGAGGGAAGGATTTCAAGATTGTAAATATGAGCATGATGGCTAAATACGTAGGAGAGGAAGTGGCCGAAGAGTAATGCATTAATTAGTAGCGTCGGATGCACGTACGGACTATATTTCGTTGATGATTTGCATGATTATACGTAACTTTGAGCGTGAAATCAATTTTTTTGTATTATTACCATTTTCCTGAAAAGTAAATATAAAGGCAGAAATGTAATAAATTAACTAGAGTGATCGCTACTTCGATAACAAAATAAAGCTTGCATTTGCAATCTAAAGTTATTAACGCGAACTTCCAGAATTGTGAATCGTTAATCTGATGCATGCATGTTCTGTTGATTTATACACGCATATATTATCAAATAGTAGGCTACTGTTTTAAAATACTATTTTTTTCTTAGTAGCTCTACTTATTGAACTAAAATTTTAAAGATTTCTGAGCCAAATTTATAATGAATAATAATTAATAAAATAATTAAAAAAAATACTTTTTATATTATTTTTAATGCTTAACCGTATAATTTTCCATAATATGTGCAATAAATTATTATTATTTTTTTTTAAGTATTTGGTCAACCTCTCCCCCTGTTAAATAGTTTCGTCATTTTTAATAGTCATGACGTTTATAAAAGGTAATTGAAGGTAAAAGTCAGTTTAAGGGAAATTTTATCGTACGTATGCATATGCGCAAATTTTTTAACCAGCATGCCGAAGAAGGATTAAAGGAAAGAAGTACCGAGTTGATCCTAGGCCTAAAAAAGCAACAAAGAGGAACTCATTAGATAATGAAGCAAGTTATTGAAAAGATGACATGACCAAATGGCATTCAAGTGTTATCGAAGATCCGATGATTCTGATAGAGCGTGTCTAGTCGATTGTTATTGAATCTGAATTAAAAAAAGAAGGATATAAAGCATTCGAATATTAACAAGTGATTGTTATGTCTATGGAATGAATATGAAGAATAAACGTAAACTACCAAAAATTAACTAAGACGGATAAGTTAATTGAATATACAGTATTAAAAAAAGATCAAACTTGTCTTATAATCTACAAATTAATAATAATCTTTTTATATTTTATTCTTATACAGTAGCTTAGCTTAATGAAATATTTTATAATGCTTAGCTGTATTAATCCAAAATATTCATTTAATAGAATATTCAAAAAATATTTCTAATCCTTGTTTAGTAAATAATAAAGCTAAAAAAACCAAGTCTCAAAATATCAGGGAATGTAAGAGAAGAATGGGCTGCGGCAATTTAGACAAGTATCAAAATTTTATAAAACCGTTAATAACGGTTAACCCGAATTTGTCTAATAAAAATGATTTTTATTTTTAAATTTGAAATAAGGTGTTCGGATAAGGCGAGCTGTGTCACATATTAAGGAAAACGCGCTTATATTAATAAGTAAATCCAAATTACCTTTAATGTCTTTACACCGGAAACGTCGTACGTGCATACATATTTCGTATTATGCAAGGAAACATTTTAAATACATAACAAAAATTTCAAGATCCAACTTTTCGGACAACCGATGAAAAAAAAAAAAATATTATGTACAAGATATTGGTCCCATAGAACTTGGAAACTAAACATTACAAAAAAAAAATTTAACCCTTTTTTCGAAGGAAGTGAGAATTCAATCCATTTCTATTCCTCGCTATTTCAATGGCGAAAAACTAATGATTAAAATTTTTAAAATCCATAAATGAAAAAAAAAAAAAAAAAATGAATAAAAATGGCAGAAATAGGATCGACCATACCTGCATTCGTGCAACTACCATCATTCATTTTGGGCAATCGCACATAATGGAGTAAATGACAAATTATCCATATAAATTATTGTTCGAGAATTTTCTCAAGGGGAGACTCACCAAAAATGGTATTTTCTTCTGTATAATCGTCGTTCACATTTTTTCTTAACAAAGTGCCAAAGTTATAATCTTCAACTTTATCTTTGTACTTCTCCATCCATGTTCTCCATTTCTCCTTTCCCTCGTTTGATTTCATCGTTTCTTCGTCCACCACGTCTATTGAGAAGTCGGGAAAAGAACTCTTGAAGTCCTCATATATCTCCTCATCACTACTGTTTTTCATAAGAAAGCGAAAGCAATCGCATGGTGTATGAAGGTGTTTGGAGATAAAGTCAAGTAACAGGATTGTAAAACATGTGTTCAAAAAGGAAAAAAAATAAAAATAAAATAAAATAAAATACAGTACGGAGTCAAACGAAGTTTCTGGGTATCAACCGATGATATCAGTCTAAAATAAATTTCCGCATGGTGCATGGCCTTGACCGCCCATTGTTTCTCTGGAATTATCAGACAAATAAAATAAAGTTGTAAACCTTACAGATATTATTAAAAATCTTAATAACCAGTATTTGCACAAAATCACAAACCAATCTCCGGGAGTTGTTCAAGCTCATCGAGGCTGGGCAGCGACATGATGTCGAACAGAGTATCTTTCATAGAACGGACGATTGTTTTTGGATGACATTCACGGCGAACCAATCAGATTTCATTAGAAAATTGAGCCACAACCGCCGTGACTTATATTACCAAATCTATATAAGTTTTTACGCTACCTATGTCATTTTCTTTCTTGCACCTCCAAATTTTTAGTTTATTCTTACTATTAAGGGTTCAAACGCTGTAGGAAGCTAAAGTTTGTGGGTCTTCAACGTGCTGACACGAGAGAACCCCGGGGTATATAACACTGTAGGGAAGCCGGTAATACTATGCTCGTTCTTTTCTGTTATAGATCTCTAGCGAAACTTTGTCTTTTTGTACCGACGATTTTCGTGCGCCTCTAACGTTTACCTTTACGCTCGACGCTTTCCAATGAAAATACAGTCGTAATAAATAGTGAATTAAATCATTTCCGTTTTATTCTCACAGCAATGACTGAGACCGAACCACCCACAAATCCCGTGACAAATGGACAAGATTTCCCCATAAAAGAGTTATACTCTAGGATTCAAGCCGTTAGGGATAAAGTCAATGAATCCTCAATTTCCTTAATTTCCTCACGCGGGACTGATCCCCCTAATGATAGTAGCCCTTTAGAGACGCAACCTTCTGAACTTTCCAACAACCATTCAGCTGAACAAATAGGAGAAATATTAGACGAGAAAGCTGAGATTGAAGAAAATGTAGCCGATTGTCATTGCTTAAAGATAAATGTAGTTCCGGGTACTGCGAATTGCAACGACTGCGACAGAACTATACCCATACTGGCGGAGCTAAATAAACAAAAGCTACAGTTGCTTGATGATTTGGAAGTTGCTAACAACCGAATAAAAGAGGAGTTCGATAAGGTGGAGAGGCAGAACGACGAAATAGAGCATTTGCGAAAGCAAATAGAGGAACTAGAAGATCAGATCGATTCCAAGACTGATGAATTTGCTGCTCTACAAAAAGACATGGCCTACCTTAACGAAAAATATGTTAATGAGATCGACAAGGTAGCCGAGTTACAACATTCCAAGGATATGGTGGAAGGTGAGCTCGAGGAGCTAAGTCGGTCACTCTTTGAGCAGGCAAACGGTATGGTAGCTTCTGAAGCAAAGCAGCGACATGAGTTGGAGGTTCAGCAAAAAATCTTGGAAAAACAACTTTTGGAGACGCAAGAACGCTTGGCGGCCGAAAGTATGCAACTCAAAGAGTTAAAAGAAAAGATGGAACACATGACACAAGAGCAACCACAAGCGGAAAGCAAACGTTCGAGTTCCAGCGATCCGTCGTTCAGGGCTAGCATTGACTTTGCAGAATTATTCGGACTTCGTGAGAAATCACCGGAAGCAGCAGCGACTTTGCCGGGACCAACAGGCGAAGACGGGATCGGCATAGATCCCGAGTTAATAAGCGAATTTAAAGAATTTGTTGAAACGAGCATAAATGTTCGACTTCAAAGAATTCACACCATACCCTTCATGAAACATTGCTTGGAGGAAGATGTGGATGCTTGCATGAGGTTCGGCAGCAACCTACGAGTCTCCTCTCGCAAGATAATTGAAGCCATTGTTGCCAACACGTGTTTCATCGAGGAAGCCCCTCCCGGTGCCGAAAAGGAATTGGCCCTTAATCTCAACTCACCCGTCCGCAACACTGCAGCAAGGCCCGCTCTGTGGGATCGTATTTCTGGAAATTCAACCTATCCAAGGATGGGCTGCCAATGCTGCGGTCGACCAGGTCCTTTGACATTTCAATATCGTATAACCAATCTAGATGATTGGTCGCTCATTGACCGTTATTGTCGCGATCGATTGGTGGCCGTATGTGAATTTTATGTATTCATCCGTAACGTTCGTCAAGGTCTCTACAACAACCGTACCATAGGTGACCTATACGCCGAATGTTTAAGACTACGTCTACAAATGTTCTATGCGAGATTAGGAGCTTTACCCTCGATGCTTAATACACTTGGAATTAAGGGAACCGAGTTAGCATCAGCCAAGAAACCCACGTACACTTTACCACATATGGAAGTTAATCATGAACACGAGGATGACTTTTCATCAGCAATATCAGGGGGCATGGTGTTATCCTCCCCAGCACCTCTCAGACAATCTAGCCTTCCAAACATAATTCGAAACACATTGTCGGAAGTGATTATGGTTGAATCGGAGTCCGGCTCTTCAGTAAACATTCAATCCTAATTTGCTGGATGACAAAAATGAGTCCAGGGCGGTCGACATATATTCAATCACAGTATTTTGAATCAGGAAAATCATTCATGATCATGATTAACTCGCGCTGTGATAAATTTTGATAATTCTAAAAACGACATGTTCATTCCTTAGTGTGCTTTGTTGTTCACCATAAAGACTTCGATCTGATTTAGCTCTCTTTAACTTTGACTAGAATGATACACCCCACTTAAAACACCAATGACATGACGTAATCTTAGAACCAGATTGGTTCTTGAGATTGAAAAACATTTCTTGGAACGTGGGAAAAAAATTTTTGGTTTAATTTATTTTACTTACGTCGACTATAATCAACGGGATACTGTAATTCTTAATTTGCAAAGTTTAGTTAACTATTCCTACTCTCTCATATTTAATATTTCTTTTCTTCAATGGTTGTTAATTGCAAATATCGATCGAACAATTGGTTGTATTCTTGATGTATTTTCTTTGGTTGTATAATATGCTGCCATTGTCTATAGTGGATTTTCATATTTATTTTATGATCCTCCTTTTTTTTTTTTTCTTTCTTAGCATTCCTTCATGTCATAATGAGCTCAAAATTTGATGATCGCGTGACAGCACATTTAGGTTACATACCCCTCTCATAGATCTCATACGTAATATAAAATGGCCAATCGAAAATTCGACGGTGTATTTTAGCGATTGACCAATCAAAGGTGGTCGATTTTATAATATATATTATTAAAAAAAAAAAAAAAAAGAAAGGCTCATGATTCGCGACACGAATCAGTAATTCCTCAAATGTTCCCGTTCACCTTACGATCCTTCACCGGTATGATTTTTTTGCGTTTCTCTATCTTCAGAAGAACGAGCTCGTTCGCACCTGATCTTTCCAACTAATAAATAGTGGCGAAAAGCGTACATCCATGGATAAGACACGTATCGAGGGAATTTTCGCGCCTTACGCGAAATTATGCAAGTGACGCACCAAGCAAAATTGAAGTTCCTACACAAAAATCCGTACCGCGCCCCAGACGGGCCTTATTTTATGGTACTCACCACTCGTTCGACTTCCCACCGGTTTCTACCTTTGTATCTCATTCTCTTCGTCACATTTATAGTCCCGGGCAGCGAAGAGCGCAAGATTAAAAGTTCTTTAAACATATCTGCAGACAGCATTGTATATGATCTTGAAGACAGCGTCTCTTTTAACAGGAAGGGCGTCGCGAGGGAAATGGTCTTTAACATTTTAGAGGTACGGCGAGAATTCGCAAGTCGAACAATAATTGACAAGAATCAACTGAACGCTTACCTCCACCACCACCACGCCATTATATATTCAGGCTCTACCAGATAAATCAAACTCTGAGAGAGCAGTTCGCATCAATGCAGTTGGATCGGGTAAGCTCTGACTGAAATCACTCGAAAATCGCTAAACCACAGGGCATCGTTAATACGAGAAATTTTTATTATGCGCCACAGGTTTGGAATTGGATGATCTTAATGTCATAGTAAGTTCCCCTTGCTCCCATTCCTTTCTGTCTTCTCTTTCTTCTCTTCTTTTTTTTTTTTTTTTTTGTTTTCTTAATTTATTGGCTCCG
>CAJVPT010005782.1:0-11778 GCA_910592055.1 Acaulospora colombiana | reverse complement strand
ATTTTTATGTGTTTTTATTTTATTTTTTTTCATTTTGTCGATGTCTGCTTTCAAAGCAGCTGCAGTTTCTACATCATCGACATGGCAAAATCTCAGAAACCTTACAAATTCTCTCCACCAATTTTTCTAATTTTTTATTAGCATTAATAAAATATATACAGCAAGTATATATACTTCGATATATTTACATTTGAAAAAGAATCGATATTAGGATCAGACACAACCAGTTGAACACTTGTTAATTTAGTGGAAGGACTTTGCAAGTAGGCAACATACTCCTCAGGGTTATCATTTTTCAATGACACAAGAAAATATAGGGCAGCAGTATAAATTTCTATATATTTAAAAAACAGGTATTAGCTATATATATATATATACAACTTGCCAGTGCAACAGAAAATGAAAAATCTAGCTGCAAGTTAAATTGTCGACAATCTAACTTGCAGTCTACAAATGTCTGCTTAAATATTTGAGAGCCCTGCTTTAGTCCAGGATTTCTTACTGGAGGCAGCAGCAGCAATGTAGCAGATTTAAGCTTGCCTAACATTTTATCGACAAAATTTAATATATTAGTCTAGGGTTTCCCACTGGAGGCAATATTAAACTTTATTGATAGCAATTAGTTGCACTTTTACAAAGGTCAGCCTACAAGTATTAGTCCAGGGTTTTCCACTAGAGGCAACTACATAGACTTGCCAAGTAAAAGGTTCTTAGGTTTTTGTTTCCCTTTTTGATCATTTTACTCACTATTAGCTTCGATCTGTTTCTGTTTCTTTGAGACATGCATCGTATTACCTATACTAGTGTTTTAGAAATAAATATAAAAGTTCCAGCAGTAACAAAATACCAGTGCCTTGTACTTACTTGGCTGTAAATGTGATGGGAACAGGGAATCAATATAAAGGTGTGGTCAATAGTTAAGGTGCCAAATTATTTAGTCGATAAAGGATGTTAGTTAAAGTAGTCGACAAAGGTACCAGTTTATTTAGTCAGTAAAGAAAGAACTGGGTATACAGTTGCAGTAAAACAAAGGTAGTTAATGTAACAACTGTAAAAATATTAACAAGTGATAAAAATATATCTTCGATTATAGTTGTGTGATGGCAGGTAGCTGTATATATTTAAATAAAATCGATCATTTAGCCAATATATAAAGAGGTATATACATTCTTTCGAGAATTAGAAAGAACAGGAAAAAAACATTTGCAGGTAAAAAAAAAATTCCTAGGCAAGATACCTGGCAGTAGGGATGGTAAAGAGATAAAAGTAAAAGAAGCAAAATAAAAAATCGATAAAAAAATTGAAAAAAGTTTTTTTTTTTTTTTATTGTTCAATCACGTTTTTCTACCATAGATCACTTTTATATTGATCGATTTTTAACAATTACTATATACCCAAACAATTACAGCAACTTGCATCAATTGGCCTACACCAGTATTATATTGGATACTATAGCAGCATTGTTATATAAATGTTGCAATATACAGGTTACTTGCTTTTTTAAAATTTTTTTTTATCTTAGAAAAAGTCTAAACAATAAAGGTAGTTACGACAATACATTTAACAATACATCAAAAAAAATAAATTTTAAAATAAATCACCAGCATTCCTTGCCAAAGACCCTTTTCACTATGACCTCAAACATATGCATGCCTGGACTGTTTTACCTAATAACTGATTTCTTTTGTCAGTTATTAAATTTTTACTTGCTGAAAAGATTTGTTCCAATGAAACACTCATTACAGGTGCTGCCAAATAATTACGTGCCATGAGTGCCAAATATAGAAATTGATGTTCATGCATTTTCCACCACTTTAATATATAGATTTCATTACCCACATTTGAAAGAGAAAAATACAGCTGTAATTCATCTTGTTTTTCTACATGATACAACTTAAAAAGCTTCGAACTAACCATCCCTTGGATATCTTTTTCACTGCCTGGTGTAGTATTTTCTATACCATGCTTCTTGTATTTTTGAAAAGCTTCTAAAAAACTTTAAAATTATAACATGCTTAATATTTATTCTATCGTATTTAATAAAATATAAAAATATACTTGCCTTAGACCTGTGGATATATAGCATAGTGGTGTGCTCCCAGGTCACAATCACAAGATCCAAAGTTCAATACCATAAAGGGCCATGTGAAAAAAATAACCAGGTTGCACGAGGATAGGACTTCTAGCCTTCTTGTTTATCATCAGATTGAAAAGGATCTATTGCAAGGATTGCATGAAAAAAGGCCTTTGGTCTGATTACATAAATTACGTCTGACCTAACTCACCCTGAACTGAATAAGAAACAAACTTCAGGACCTTGCTTTTAGGACTATAGTAATCGTTTAAACATTTCCTACCCCAAACTGTACTAGTAGAATCTGAAATCTGACTATCCTAACTTGGAATATCTCAATCCGGTGCTTGATTAAATGAAGGACATGTCAAACAGGACTTGTCTGTAATGCTACAGGTGGTGACAAAGAAGAAAGAAATCCCTTATAGATTCAAGTGAAAAGTATCAGAATATCTGGATAGTTAAAATAACCTCTGAGGATTTGACACTAGTGTATAAGTTAGTATAACAAAGCTCCTTATTAATAGAATTAACTAACTATATCAACATTACCATTAATAATGGTTATTAACCATCCGGCTCTTAGTCAGGCATGCCCACCTATAGGGAGGTTTCAAGCAGGTCTGCCTAGGACAAGCTGTAATAGGTTATCATTAATCTGCATATATATGTATGAGATAATTGATGTAATACTTAATATTTAATTATCAATAAAAAGCTTATATCTAATATCAGTTGCGGTTTAAAATATATATATATATATATATACTTGCCTTTCTTTAATTTCACTAACCATTTCTTTTCATTTATTTATTTCATAATATTCTATTTTAAACCTCAGATCTAAAATAACTACCAGCAAGCTTGCTTTATTAATCTTGTTATAGTACTCTTTAAATTTTTCTAAACAAACAGCAGCTGCTTCTTTTATTATTTTGTTGACTTTTTTTTTACTATACATATCTTATAAATGATTAATTAATGTATTAGATTCAGGGATAATCAAGAAAAGGGTCAGATAGCTTTAAGCTAAAATTATTTCTGTTGTTTCTTTAAACTACCCAAGCAATTCTACAATCTGTCCAAATATATTCCAATTATCATTAGTAAATATATATTGTTTTAATTCTTGGCTTGATATCGTAATATACTCGATTACCTATATATATTTTTTTTAAAATTAAAATTAAAATAAATATCAATAAAAACAAATTAAACTTACTGCTTTTAGCTGTATAGAATGGGCCACCATTTCATATGTTGAATTCCAGCATATTTCTATACCCAAAATTAGTTTCAAAGCTTCTATTCCTAGGGACTAGCAAGCTGCATTTAATTTTTCATATAATTAAGGTGATGATCATATTTTTATAATAAATCTACGCAACTATATATATATAAGTTAGTTACAGATATAAAAATAAAATAATATATTTATAAAAAATTTATCTTCTGTAATTTATTTGAAAGTATATTAAAGACTTTTTGAACCCTAATATTAATGCAGTGTGCAAGACATCAGAAATGGTTCTGTTCTGCATCGAAAGAAATTGCTTGCAAATTTTCTCATTCTTCCAATGATTTAATAAATGAAAAGTTATTTGATGCATTGTCAGTCATTATTCCCATTATCTTTAAAAAAATATATACAGTATATATATGCTATAACTTTTTTTTTTTTTTTTTTTTTTTTTTTTTTTTAACTGGCGCAGCCTTGTTTTATTATTTTTCTGAATTACATATATACTCAATAGCTATAGCTATTGTACAGGGGTGTATATTCAGTGATAGTAAAACTCGTTAAGCTATGGCTACCTCACGGCCTATTGCCCTTCTTTGGAAGAAGAAACTAACATGCCAAGGTCATGCTAGTTGTTGTATAGAAGGATAAAATGGAGAAAATATCAGTTTGATTTTAATGTATTCATTTATGTATCTATTCACTATTCCGGTCAAGTTTAGTAAGGACTGTTGCACTGCAACTGGACTTCTGTGGTTCTTGGTTTTCTGTACTCTGGTTCTTTTCTATTTGTTCAGTTTGGTTCTGCTCTTGGTGTCTTCCTGTTCATGGGCTTCCTCACATCTTTGTTTTCATATGTTATATAAGAGTTTTTTCTATTCCCTCATTGTACTTGTGATTATCTCTGTTACTTTATTTCTTATTGATATAATCGTATCGAGTATTCCTGGTATTTCTTTTAGTACTGCTCCTTGTATCAGTAAGTTGAAGGTTCTAGGATTAGTCAGTTATATCTATCTATAAATAATCTCCTTGAAGTTCTTCCTGTATTCCTTGGTTATATAGGATGATGCGTGTTTAATTAGTATTCTATGGAAATTTCTCTTTAAGGTTTCTGTATTGTTGCTGTATATGAAAGGGTGTGCAAAGTCTTCTACTATTACACATTTGTAATGTTTGTTGTTCTTGTATATTAGTGGGTACTGGCTATGTGGTTTGGTCTTGATAGGCAGTTCTTCATACTAAAGGTTAAAATTGAATTTCCTCATGTGATAATCTTCTTTTGAGGTAGTGTGTTCATTCATTTTGGATGAATGTAGGCTGTTGAACGTGTGTTTCCAGTATATATTCCTCAGGTCCTCTTCTGTGAATTTGTTTTGTGTTCTGTTTAGTAGTTTCCACTTGATTAGCCTGATGGCCTTGTTGACTTGTTTTGCAAGGTCTTTTCCTGAAATATCTATTTGTGATGTGTTCCACACTATATTTATTGGTGTCAATCCTTAGTGATGTTTTTTGATGTTAATGATCTTGCAGTTAGGTCTCATATCTGGTGATATGGGATCTATCTTGGTTAGCTTGTCAGCTTTTTTGTTGAGGGGGATACCTGTGTGCAATTTTATCTTATGTAACTTAATGTTTAATTTCTGCTGTTGCCTGATGTAGTTGAAGATATCCACTACTGACTGTTTGATTTTTTCCTCTTTTTGATACTATTGATATCCATGGCTTCTGTTAGGTTTGTTATCGCTACTTGGCTATCAGTGTACAAGTTGACTGTAGTGTTTCTGCTTAATGTGCTTATTGCTGTGGTTATGGCCATCAGTTCTGCTCTTGTTGAGGAGGCATGTAACTGTGTCTGTTCTTGGAAAGTGTGGTATGTTCCTGTCTCATCCTCTATGACCCAGTCCAGGCCCATATGTGGTCTATTGCTGTGGTTTAACACTGAGTCGTCTATGTATATTGTGATGTGACAACAGTTTCTCATGTGTTGCTGAATTGTTGTCAAGATGTTTAACTCTTCTTCATTTAGTTCAAATATTTTGCCAATGTTTGTTGTTTCTGGTTCAGCATTGTCTATGGTAATTTGCTATGAGTTTTAATTTGTTGAAGGGGTTTCAGTTAGATCTTTTAGCTATTTTATAGTGGAGTCTGAGGATATCCTGCACTGCAGGGTACTTGTTGAGCTATTCATGTTTTTCTTGGATGAGATATATGTCTTTTCTACTGTAACTTGGATTGTGTGCTGTTTTTTGGCTGTGAAGGTGCAGGTCTCTATTGATGTATCTTTTTCTTCATTTAGGATACATCCGGTACATTTTTTTGGTGGTGATTGTTCTTTTATCCTGATGTAGTGTTTAAAGACTACTGTGTTGGGACTGTCATTTCATTTCTTCTTGCTGATAACTTCTTTGTCTTGCTTGAGTATTGCTTTCCAATGTGGTTTGTATAAGTCTCCCATTGCTAGAGGTCTGCTTTGATTATATGTTCGGTAGGTGCTTGATTCATCCTCTGTCCTGTCTTGTATACTGGCTAAGTTTGTGAGGTTCTCTAAAATTTCTTTGTACCATTTTGGGGTGCTCCTTTTCTTTGTTTTGTTTATTGCTCCCAGTTTTCACCAGTGTAAGAAGTGTGTTCCTGTAGAGTTGATAAGTTGTCCTATAAACATCAGGTTGTGTCTCTTTAATTTTTGTCTGTATTGATGGTATACTAGTTTGGATATTGCTTCTTTAATTTTGTCATCTATCTTGTCTATCCTTCAGGAAATTATGATCTTGGTGTGAAGTTAAATTGAAAGCCATGTTTCCTTAGTATCCAGAGGATATCATGATCTAAGTTTTGACCTGGCTTGAGGAAGAGTTGTGTGAGATGTGTTGTTACTGCGTCTGTTGACCAAAAGAGGTTTTGTAAATTTTGTAGTTCCATCCTGGATATCTGTCCCAGCATCCCCTTATCTTCCATTCTTTGCAGCCAAGTCCTTATGTGTAGTTATAGTTGTCTATCCCATATATGGTTCAGGTTGTGTTCTATGTGATTATATAGGAAAGTGTTGGGGATTGTGCTGGCAAGGCCACACTTGTGTTTGTATTTTGTTATGATTTTCCACATTAAGGAGTTGCAATCACTTTCTGGAAGTATCATGTCATTTAGTAGGTATTCTATATTGGGCATGAGGATGTGGTTTATAATGTATTGCATTTGTTTGTCTTTAATTGTTTCAATTTGATTAACTTGCTGGTTTTCTTTACTTTCTCTGCTATAAGCTGTTTCTGGTAGCCTTTTCTTCCTGAGCTGTCCAGCCATATCCCTAGCAGTCTTATTGGCATACCAGGCTTGCTTCTCATGACTGTTCCTCCTTTGAGTGTGAAGCTTCTTTCAAAATCTTCTAATTGTCTGTTGATGATTATTAGTTGTGATTTTAGTGGATTAATGTTGATGTCGTTGTGGATGTAGAATTCTGTGGCAATGTTTAGGATCCTTTGCATTTCTTCTGGGTCATTTGCTAGCCATGTTGTGTCATCCATATATGCAATGGCCTTGATATCTAAGTGCGTTTTAGTGTTAGGCCCATTAATGTCTTCTTTTAGCTTTGTTGTGTACCTGTAGCCTCTTCTCGATGCTTGGATTTCTATTAAAAGTGGTTCATAGAATATGTGTCATAGCAAGGGTGAGATTGTGTCTCCTTGGTCGATGCCATCCATTACTTTGTAACTGGGGCTCAGCAAGTGTGTTGTTATGACCTGATTCTCTCTTTCTCTGAGTAATGTATGTATGATGTTGATTATTTTGGATGGTAGCTTGATGTGCTTCATTGCCTGATTCAGCATTTCTGTTTTGACAGAATCATAGGCCTTCACCATGTCTTGGCTCAAAATCCATAGTTTTTTCCTTTCCCTCTGTGCTTGTTCTATACACAAGTTGATTATGTGTATGGGATCTTGTGTGCTGCTTCCTGGTAGAGCCCCCCAGTTTGATTCATTGAGTATTTTATATTTCTTACAAATGTATGCTAGGCGGTCACTAATGATCCTTGTGAAAATTTTCCTTCCTATAGTGAGTAAGGTAATCGGTCTGATTATTTCGATCCTGTTGTGCCATTCTGTTGGTTGGGTATCAGATATATATGTTCTCTGCTCCATTCTCTTGGTGTCTCTCCTTGTGAAAGAATCTTGTTGTAAAAGCATGTGAGCCATTCTAGTACTTTTGGTCCTAGGTGTTTGTATGCTATATATGAAATGCTATCTGGTCCTGATGCTAATTTTAAGCTCCTGTCTTTTATTGTTTTTTTTAACTCTTCTACTGTGATGTGTTCTGTGAGACTATTGTACCAATTGTCACGGATCTCATTGCTTGATGTGTATTGTCTTGACCATCTGGTTAAAGTGTCTACTGATAGGGTTTACCTGAGGCGAGTCCATATTGCGAAGTGCTCTAAGACTTTCTTTTTGATTTCTCTTGGTTCTGTGATAATCTCTATCTGATTGTCTACTTTCACTATGAGTTTGTCAGTTATTATGGATCTATTTGATCTTTCCATGATACTGTTGATCATCTGTTTTTTGTTGTCCTGCAGCCACTGTTACCTTCTTTCTGTGTGTTTTCATATCTCTTTGTTTCTCTGGTGTTTGCTGATTATTCTTATTGCTGTTTTGTATTTTACTATATATTCCCTGCATGTCTTTCTCCATTGGGTCAGGTAGTTTTGATGATGGTTCGATCACCACTTTTTGAGTTCACTACCAGCTCTGGGAAGGACTTCTGTATCTTGATCAACTGCTTTTTGATCAGCTATTCAGTTTGGGGGTTAGGTGTATCGATGCACCTCTGTAACATCTCTGATAATATCTGAATGTTTATGATTTTCCTATATATTGTTGGGGCCTCCCCTGCCTTCTTGCATCTTTTCTAAGACTTTATCTTGGGTATGTGCCTATTTGTTGCTTTCAGTATGTGTTGTTTGAAAATGTTCTATTGAGTATCAATGTTTCCTTGTTCCTTAGTGTTTTCATATTATATCCATAGTTCAATTTCCTCCTTGAAATTCTCCCATAGTTTGCTATCTGTTCTGTGCCAATTATATCTGTGATTGTGCCTGTGAATTTTTTGTTTCTTCTACTTGTCAAGTTACCACATCTCTATTTTTGTGATCATGACTTCATGGTCACTTTTGTGCAGAGAATCTGGGTGGTTCATTATATGGGAATCTCTCGTTTGCCAGGTGCTTTGTGAATGGTACCAGATTTAATCGATTCTGCTGGCTGCTCCTCTGCTGTTTTCCCATGTGTATGTCGCTTGTGTTGGGTTGTGTGTTCGGAAGGTGTCTTCGAAGTTTCTTGTAATTAACTATTCCAGTAGTTCTGATTCTGGCCAATGATTGTTTGACTTTTTTATGCTATGTCACTTGTCAATGGAAGGATTTGGTGTGACATTAAAATTACTTCTTATCACTATGTGTGATGCCTCTTTCTCTACTTGCATTATCTATTTTTGGATCATGCCCTCTATTGCTGATTTTACCCTCCTGTCATTGTTTCTTGGTGGAAGATATACCCCTATTATCCTTAATTTGTGTTTACCTGGGAAGGCCATGTTTAATGCTATTGTTCTGCTCTCTATCTCTTGTTTTTTATAAATTCTTCCTACAATGTCTTCGTGAATTGCTATGCATAGTTCATGTCCAATCTTTCTTGTGGGATCCACTGAAGTTATGAGTTGATATCCTTGTTGTTTCCAGTGTTTGACCTAATACTTGTCTCCGTTGGTCTCTGTGGTGATGATGATTTCCCATTTATTCTCTGCGCAGAATTCTGTCCATAGTTTGCGTTTATTCTCTTCTACCATGCCTCTTATATTATGCATTGCGAATGTCCATGTTGGATGGTAATTTGTTATTTTGTTGTTACATGAAATAATACTTTTGTTTGTGTGTTTATCTGTATCTTGTGTTGTCTATTCAAGGGGGTGTTGGATGTTTGGTGCTGTGTCATTCGTTATACTACTCTTCTCCTTCTGGGGGTGCTCTTGAGTATTGTCTGTCATATTATTGGGTGTGGTTGTATCCTGGGGGACTGTCTGTTGGGAGAGCTTGAAGAGATTGATAGCTTCTTTTATCATAGTGCTCATCTTGTTTAATTGTTGCTAATATTCCTCTTGTGTTTCTCTGAACCTTTAGAGTTTCATGCTAGTCTCTGCTATTTGTGCTTCGTCAGCACTAAGTATGTGTTCTTCTAGTTCTTCCATGAGTTCATTTATACTCTCTGGGTATCTATTAGTGCACTCTTGTTCTAGTGTGTCTCTCTCTCGCTCAGATCCTGGAGATCCCTTTTCATGTTTTGGATGTCTCTCTGGATGGTTGTTAGGGCTTTCCAGATATTTTCGCCCAATTGATTGTTATTGGGGCTTTGTTTATACTTCAGGATATTTGCATAGCTCCTTGGATTTTCATCTGTTATGAAAGCCCTGTTGTTGTAGGGATATGGATTTGTTTTTTGTGGGTTTTGAAATGTAATTCTCGGATTGTTGAATCTATTGATGTGTTGCCTTTGGAGGAGGTGTGCTGGTTTGTCTGGACAGATGTGTAGGTTATGTTCTGGTGAGCCACAGATTAGACACAATTTGGTTTTATGGTTGATCCATTGTGTATGGATTCCTTTGATCACTGGGGCTACCAATTTTGCATTCATGAGATCTTCCTCAGATTGAAAAGTGAGGATTGAAAATCTTTTTATTGGGTTGTTGTTATTGTGGGGGATGTATACTGATTTTGCCTTTGTGCTTGTGATTGTGACTACCAAGTCTGCACAGTTATGTCTAGAGGTAATAGGATTAGGGTTGCACTGTGTCATTCTCTCTGTACCTTAGTTTCGTGTATTCTGTAGAATGGAAAGATTCTGTTTGAGTAAAGGTCTCTAGTGAGAGCCCAGTTCTGACTGATTTCTACATAATAAGATGTGTTGGAGAAGGTGATGTTTACCGTTTTCTGCTTATTGTAAGGTAATGTAATCGATACTGATTTGTTCGTCAAAAAATTCTGCTAAGTCAGTTTTGGTGAAATATTGGTAAATGTCCCACACCCTGATGGTGCAAGAGTTACTATCTTGGGAGCCTAATGGGGAATCTTTCTGAATTTGGCATTCTTATTGTCTGTGATATTTGTGTCACATGCTGCTTGTGCTTCCTCTTGATTACTGAAAATAGCAGCTATTTGTGGTTTTCCGATTGGGTATTCATATCTCACATATATCAGGAAGGGGAGGTGCACCATTTTTTGTTTGATAAAATTTGTCTTTTCCTTGGCATTCTGTCCCAGGACCAAGTCCAGGTCGATGAAAGTTTTCCCTGGTCTGAGGGTCTCTCTGTTTTTCCCATGAGGTTAGGGAGAGGGTATACTTTCTTTTCTATTTCCTTGATTTTAATAGGTATATCCTATCTGTCTAGTGATCGCTGTTTGCTTATCCTGGGTGTGTAACTCTTGATTATCCTTGTTTACTGACTCAATGACTGTGAGAGGGGAGGGGAGGGTGTTCTGCTGTTCAGGTGGTCTTCTGTAACTTCTATAGTCTTGACTGTTTCTTCGACTTCCATTTCTCCTATTGGTGTGGCTGTGTCCGTGTCCTCCTTCACTTTTCCTTTATCCATTGGTGTTTTTTTTAGTGGTGCTGTCCTGGTTCCCATGGGAGAGTGTCTGAGTTGAGAGATAGGTGTTGTCGCTTTTGCTTTCAGGATTCTACCATTTTTCTTGCTGAGTTTGTTGATATTATATTCTAGTGTTATTTGCCTTGCTAGGCTTCTCAGTTGCCTTGTAGAGACCATGTTGTTAGAGTATGCTACTTCGTAGCGGAAGATGAGTTCATTTTATGGTTTTGCCTAATAAGGAAATTTTTCAATTTTAAGATTTTCAGGAAAGAGTTTTTTTTTTTGATATATATGTTATAACATGTAACTATAATATATTAATGTAAAATAAATTTATCTTCTTTTGTATCATATATTTTTCTGAGCACGATACAAAACTTTCTTTGATATTTTCACCTGTATACATGCCCTAGATTTGTATAAAATCTAATGTTATATTATGCATTTTCTAATCACTGCTGATAAAATGTGCAGTTATCACTAGAAATGTCTTCATCGAAGTTGATATCCAAATTTCGAGAGTAAATGAAATATGACTCTTCGCTTCTTGCAAAATTTTTTTAATTTTTTCTTGATCAATTAAGTACAAATCCATTATATATATTTTAACAGTTGCAGCAACTGGTATTTAGTTTTTTGTGAAATTGATTGAATAAATGTATGGAATGTTGACTCTTCTATGATCATAAAAGGGTATTGGTTTATAACAATCTATCGGATGAGATTTTGTTTTATTTTTTCAGGTTCATATATCTACTATATAAAAAATAAATTTAGTATAGTTTTAAATTTAATAAATATATTTATACTGACCACTGTAGTATTAAAAAAA
>CAJVPT010005781.1:0-11779 GCA_910592055.1 Acaulospora colombiana | reverse complement strand
AAACTTTTTGGTGATAGTCTTTTATCACTTGTTTGATTGTTTATAAGTTTGTATCCATGCATTCTCAAAAAAGTCTGACCAAAAGGGGATGCCTCCAAGAAACAAGTTGCATTCACTATTGCAATATGCCAAATGATTCTAAATCTGTGTAATGAAAGTATTTTAATTAATGAAGCATTAATTAAAAGCAAAATAGAAAAAAATATAGTAAGTTTTAAAATTCTTTAAAGTATTATAGAGTTATTTGTTTATTAATAAATTATTTTAGAATAAAATTAAAAAGAAAATCAGATTTATGAAGGCAATTCGAGCAATGAAGATCAAGAAACTGGATAAATATGATCAAACAAGATTCCTGATATCTGTTTAGAAGGAAGACATAACAATTGAAATACTATTAATATACTTAAGACAAAGATCAGAACTGTGATCCAGGTAATTAGTAACAAAAGCCTAATTAAAAAATATATCAAATATATTATCAATAGAGTTCTAATCTCTTATATAGAATACAAAATACAGCACATATACTTAAATGAGCAAGTTTATAATAATTTAACAAATATATATAAAAAAGCTTTAAAAAACAAAGCTCTAATTTGTAGAACAATGCCAAACAGTTGTATATACAATAAACAAATCTATGGACTCAAAAGTATATAGGAAATCCAACTTAAAAATCATATAACAATACTGTTCTATCAACTAAATATTAGTGAAGCTTCAGGAATTGCAATAAAACATACTTGATAATTCAGTAGAAGTCAAAATAATTGAGAAAAGTAATCTTGCTACTGCAACTCTGATCGTGATAAAGAAACTATAGATTATATATAATAGTTGGAGATGAAAAATGATCTTTAATACTTAAGAAGATAGCATGTCTATCAAGACAATTATAAACAATAAGAAAGAATATATAAAAGCTATCTCTTCTCTAAAAAGAAACAAAATAATATTTTTAGATCAACTAATTAATATAATTATATTAATAATAAAAGAATGAAGAGTAGTCTAAATTCTTGCTAATACTTGTAAAGGTTCCATTTCAAGCTGATATATACAAATCAGAGCAAAGGTTATAAAACAACAAAATCTGTTGAAACAGTTTTACTAAATCTTAAAATAGATTGAACACTAACTCCAAATAGTAAAAGTGATTTCTAAAACTGATAAATAGAAAAACTATTGAGGAGTTTTGATTGAAACAGCAGAAACTACTATAGGAAAAGTCAAAATGCAAAACAGAAAAATACTTTTTACACCATATCAACTTACCTACAATTCTAACACAAATAGTACTATTTGTTATCCCTATATATTCAAACAATCAATAATTTCATATATATTTCAAATCTAGTTGCTATCATAACTAAATAGACAAGAAAGTATTAGAAAAAAGAATTCATTTACACTTTCAGGAAATCCCATAGACTGGCAACTCACAGTACCAACAAATGGATCAAATATTTCATATTTATTGGGACCAAAAAAGATTAAAATACAAATAGAAAATTGAGAAGTTGAACTGATTAAACAAGCCATATAATTAAAGGAGCATATGATAGACTTAATAAAGAGTCTTAGATATAACTATAAAAAAAACATAAAGCAATTTACTTTATTTACTAATAGATTTTATAAGCAATATAGAAAATACAAGGATGAACTTGAAATAGATCTTACATAAATTCAAATTAAGAATAACAACATAATAAATCAATTCTTAGCAAAGGTAATATTATAGTCATCAGCTACAAAAATAAAAATCCTAGCCAGATTTACTACAATCTGTACAATACTTAAAAATAAAAAAACAACCATATATATAGGATGTAGTATAGCTATCAAGATATGAAAGACAATCTAGTCACAAAATTTTATTTTTATAAGGAAATGGATTAAAATAATCAACTGATCACTATGGAACTAAATCAAGGATCTAATATGAAAGAAAAATCTTTATTTTATATTTGAAAAAGTCAAGGCCAATTAAGACAATAAGTTCAACAATATAGCAGACAGGTTAGTAAAGCAGGCCAGAAAAGAAAACTCTTTGATTTGACAATAAACACTTAATTTGGATCAAGTTTTTACAATAGTAGTTTGAAAAAAATACACTATTGATTTCAATAGCAGAGATTTTCTTAAAAAATAGAATACAAAGAAAATAGGGTTAGCTTGTACTAACTGAAATTATATTATTTAGCTACCGAATTATTGCTGAATTTGACATAAATTAATAATAAAAAGATTGATGAATTATTTATAATTACTGTACTTAGCATTAAAAATATTAGTAAAAAAATATTGACATATTGCAAAAAAAGAATTTGTCATAAAATCTGACAATATTGTGATAAAAAATTTTTTTACATATTATGATAAAAAATTTGACAAAAAAATTATTATGGCAGTAAAAAAATTGGACAAAAAAATTGATACTATAGCAAAAAATTCAATAAAAATATTGATACTGTAACAAAAATTTGGCAAAAAAATTATTATGAAAAAAAATTCGGCAAAAAATTGATACTATGGCAAAAAATTCAGCAAAAAAATTACTATGGCAAAAAATTCAAATTTCATAAAATTTATTAAAAAATTATAAAATCAATTGATTAAATTATTTGTTATATTCCTCTTTTTTCTCTTCCTTCTTTTTTACTTGCTTTTCTTTTTTCTTTAAAGATCTTAACTTGACTCTTTTAAAACTAGTTTCAATTGATTTTACCTTATTAAATATTTTCTGAGATTTTTCACTTTATTCTTCTAATTTAACTATCCCCTAAAATTTCACTCATTTGTATACTTTTTCCAGTTTATTTCTCTATCAGAAAATTTTTGAAAAATTCTTCAAAAAACTTTAAAAATTTTTGAAAATTTGTAAATCAAAAATAATTTCATTAATGTTAATAATAAAAAACTTCAAAGCTTTTTTATTTCAAAAAATTTTAGAAATATTCAAAGTAATAATATATATATTAAAATAAAATTGACCAATAAAATATTGATTAATTTAGCCAATCAAAAATTTAATTTATAAGTTGTCATAATTTTATCAATATGATTTCATTTTTAAAGCTATGAAGTAATTTTTGAAAGGTGACAAAAAATTGCATGCAATCATAATATGACATAACTTCTTGGAATTTGTGTTATATAAAGTCTCTAAAGTCCTTTCTTTTTTATTAATTTTAAATAAAAGAAAAGAAACATGTAACATGTTTCAACAAATAATTTCAGATTCAGGCTCTGGAAAATGACAAGGAAGTACTTCAAAGCTCTCCAAAAAGCCCAAGAGTACTCCCAGTATTCCAGGTCAAGCTGAAGAATGAAGACAACCACTTCATACCAAAACAGAAACATCATCAGCCTGGAAGTGATTAAGATTCCCCAGTTATTTTCTAGAATCTTCGCCTACTAAGAGGCTGCTCAAAGAATCTTTAGATATATTAAAAAAGATGTAACTATTTAAATAAATACTAATTTGTATATTTAGTTTCTAATATAGTAATTGAGAGACTTTTGAAGTCCCACGAAAGTCTTTATAAAATAATTGATCAGTTATTAAAATGTCAATAAGCCATCGAGAATAAGGTTACCTACCTAAAAAATGAAATTCACATAAGTCAACATTTAATTATCGAACACGATTTTATCAAGGTAAGGTTTAATTTTTTATTCCTTGAAGAATTTCAATAATATTTTAAATTCTATAATAGCGTATAATTAAAAATATCATGAAAGAAGTCTTTTTTGAAAAAATATACGTGAATCCCAAAGATTTTTGCTAGCATACAAAGAAATATTTTCAGCGAGAATATTTAGAGTTCTTCAAAGGCCTTACAAGAAAATGTTGGAAGAAGTATTATAAAAAGCATATTTACCAAGTGGTAATTATTGCAATTATTAATAATATAAATAAATTTATTAATAATATTATTTATTTAATAGCTTGTGTGACAACACTGATCACTTTGAGGAACCACAGCTTTAAAAATCTGGGATATTATGTTTTCAGTCTTTGGTGAAAACTCCCTGGATACAATTAATACAAATGCAACTGCTACTGAAATTACGGCCTGAAAAAATTTGCAAAAGATACTAAAATGCTTCAAAAATCTTAATGTCTGTTCTAGTGAGAAAAACCAAAGCATGATGGCACGCATTCTCAAAAAAGTTTGGCCAAAAGGGGATGCCTCCAAGGAACAAGTTGCATTCACTATCACAATATACCAAATAATTTTAAATCCACATAATGAAAATATTTTAATTAATGAAGTGTTAATTAAAAGCAAAATAGAAAAAAATAAGGTAAGTTTTAAAATTTTTTGAAGTATTATAGAATTATTTGTTTATTAATAATATATTTTAGGAAAAAATTAAAAAGAAAATTGGATTTATGGAAGGTAATTCAAGTGATAAAGATCAAGAAATGCATGAGCAGGAAGATATTAAAATTCAAAGTACTCCGGAAAAAGTAGAAAATGATAAAAATAATTCAAAATTGCAACTGGAAAATGTAAGAATAGAAAGGTCTACTTTAGCAATAAGTGGTGTAAATATAAATGATTACTAAAAATATATAAAAAAAGTAATTTTCAATAAATAAATTTTTAAAAATCAATATTTTATTAAAATTTAAAAATTTTGAAAATCTCCGGAGTTCTATATATAAATCTCTACTCTAGAAACTTCTAATAACAATGGAGCACCTCTAGAGTTTTATACCTAAAAATCTCTGGAGATCTTTGCCAAAAAATTTTTCTGATACTTCAGTTTTAATATTGTAACCTGTTCAGTTTAATCTGTATAATGATTTTCTTAAAAGGTCATGATTTTTTATCACCTTTTTTCAGACTTTTTTGTATCAAAAGAGGATTAGACCTTCACATTTGCTGAAGAGAATTTGAATTGTTTTCCATTCCTTGAGTGTCATTGTAGTTATATTGATGATTTGATTTTGGAACATAATCTTGTGCTTACAAAATAATGGAATGGCTTTCTTATATTCTCTATCATTCTCTAGTATTGACTTAATAAATAAAATATCTTTCTTATAATTAAAGATTTCCTTCCATCTTCAACTTTGAAAGGTAATTTGTAGGTCTTTGGCCAGGGCCAATGTTGCAGCTGCCAGGTTTCCTTTGATCATTTTGTATGAATCCACAGAATTATCTAAGATATTACCAGATTTCCAGCTTTTGATTTAACTCTGTTTCAATTGGATTATAATGGCTAAACCAGAGGCCTCGCTATTGTTGAATTGGTAGAATAGTACTGATATATAGCTTTCCAATTGTATTTCCCAGATACTTTGAGACCACATATTTCTTTGTTATGGATGCAACTATTCAGTATTGTTCCACAGATTAGTGCTTTGTTCTTGAAAGCCTTTCTGAACATGGCTGTAAATTCATTACATGTCTTTTTATTAAGGTACGTATGTTGTATTCTATATTATATTTTGGGGATTAGCATTTTATTGATAATATAAGGAATATGTTTTTTTGTCAACTTCTTCTTAAATATTGTCTGAACTACCACTTTAATTTCTGATTTTATTAAATCAATCCTATCCTGACTTTTCTGTTTTGATTCTAACCAGATATCAAGAAATCCGGTCTATTTTTTTTTATCAATTTTGTTAATTATAATATTCTCTGTTCCAGCTTAAACTCTTTTAGGATCTTGAGAATTCCAGTTGATAGTGAGGATAATGGACTTTGCTATATTAATTCGTGAGTCATTTGCTATATAGAACTTTTTTGCTTCTTCTAAAATACTTTTCAAGTCTTTCTTGGATTCGATAATCCATATTGTGCCATCTATATAAGTTATTACTACCTATCTTAAGAGAGCTTGACCTTCTCCTCAGGTTTATAAAAGTCGAGTAACTATTCTTTTTCTATAATATAATCCAGATCAGTGTTATTTTGTATTTTACATAGAAGCAGATCATAAAAAATTCTCCATAATAGTGGAGAAATAGTTTCTCCTTGATCTATATCATCTCTTGCAACAATTGGGCTAGAAAGTCCATTACGAAGAATAATGCTACAACTTCTGTCTTTGAAAAGATCTATTATGATTTTCTTGATAATTGTAGAGATTCAAATCCAATCTATGGCTTTTTTAAGCATGAAGAGGGATATTGTATTATATATCTTAGCAGTGTCTTGAAAAAGGATTCATAGTTCTTTTTCTTTTTCTTTAGCTTCTTCATATATACTATTTAGTAGATGGATGGGTTCTGCTGTACTTTCTTCTGATAAGCCAATAAAGTTTGGACCTTTAAAAATTTTGTATTATTTATATACCCTTGATAGAGGATTGGTGAGGATTTTGGTGAAATATTTACAAACTGTTTCAAGAAAAACAATGGATCTGATATTGCTCAGTTGATATTTCCAAGACTTGGATTTAGGAATAGGATAAATATTACTACTTCTCCATTTTTTAGGTATCCACCCAATATTTAAAACTTTGTTGAACAATAAATATAAAGCCCCTTTCCTTTAATACCTAAGTGCTTGAGCATTTCATAATTGATATATGAGGAACCAGTTGTCTTATTGTTTGGAAGGTATTCAAAATAGTTTTGAACTCTTCTATTTTGATTTCCTCTGTTAGTGGTAAGTACTATATCAAATTAATTCACTCTTTAGATTGGTATTCTTTTTTCCAAAAAGGATCCAAGCTTTCAAAGTTGGCATTCCTTTGTTTGAAAGCTTTTTTATGATAGTCCTTAACCTTGCTTTTAATAGTTTGTGAATTGGTAGCTATATATTCTATCCCCTCTTGATTCTTGGTTAATACTCAATCTAGTATGATTTTTGTTCTCTTGTGGTTAAAGATTGAGCTCAGCATCTATTTTTGGTTGAACTTGAGGTCTTCACATCTGCTTTTTAAGGCTTCTTTAATTTGGTTTCTGATATAAAGACTTTCTTTCTTCTTGTATATTATTCTAAGACTATGCTCTATTTTAGTGATTTTTAATAATAGCTCTGAAATTTCTGCTCATAATTGGAAAAACTATTTCTTCTTCAACAGATTTACCAAGCCTTCTTAGTTTCTGGATAGTCTTTTCTATATTTATTAGAATTCTTGTATTCCAATTGGTTTGTATTTTCTTCAAAAGAAAATGGATTTTGTTAGCTTCCCTGTAGGCTTCGAAGTTTTTTTTTAAAATTGCTGATTTAGGCTTCATTTTTCTCTTTATATTAGGAGTAGAATAGATCTTTTTCTTTTTAAGATATTTATAAACACTTCTGATGATTATTGACTCAAAATCATATCAGGTCTCTTTGAGTTCATGGGAACTATTTTTTATACTTGACTATAAAGATTGTGAATTAGTTTTTAAAAATTTGTTTTTTATTCAGTATTTAAATTTCTTTCATTGTTTTGCTATAAAATTTATAAGATCAGGTATTTTCTTTTCTTTTGTTCTACAGTACATTGCTCATGCACTTGGTTTTTGAGCAGATTGTTTGTTATCATTCTTGTTAGTAATAAAGTATAGTCACTGTTTGATAATATTTCTATAGAAATATTTTTGAATTTATATATGTTATTTAGACTGATTTCTAGTAGTGTCCAGATATAGTCGATTCTACTATATGATATATTGTTTATCCATGTGAAGATAGTGTTTTCTTTTTCCCAAGAGTTCTAGACATTTATATAGTTTTAGTCTTTTAAAAAGTTGAAGAGACCTATTTCAGCTTTTCTGTATCTTGGCATTCTTTTATTGGTGGGTGGCCGATCTGCTATTGGGTTGATAACTGCATTAAAATCTCCCATAATTATAACCTTGAAGTGATTTCTCTACTTGTCTAGAATTTTGTTTTGAAGAAGCTATTGTAGTCATCTGCTAATAGTTTTTTCTGATGGCAGATATACTTAATAGATATAAAGCTTATATCTTGTTGATAGAAAGTTGACTTCTATTATACAATATAGCCTTCTATTTTTTCAATAGATTCCAACTTTTTCTCAATATTTCTATTAATGAGGAGTTCCTTTTCAGATTCTCTGAATTTTTTATTATTGCTACTGTAAAAAAACTTGTGTATTTGTTGTGAAGTGAAAGCAAATTCTGTTGTTTTATTTATTAGCTTAGTTTCATAGATACCTAGAATATCTATGTTGAATTTTTATATAAGTTTATATAGCCTTTGTTGATTCAAGCTGGTATTAATTCCTCTAATATTATGTATTTCAATTGAAATAGTATCAGTTAATATAAAGTTATTATAGTATACTTGTTATATAATATATACCTCTTTTCAATTCTATTACTAGTGTTCTTTTTAATTATACTGATAAAGTCATCTAGGGATATGTCATATATTATATTGGAAGAGGTTATGTTGGTATTTACTATTTACTTTGAGATTGCACCTTTTTTTCAGAATAAGCTTGTTTTCTCTTATAGATCAAACTCTCTTCTAGTATACTTTGTTTGAACTAGTGCTAATCTTAGGAACAATTGTTTCATCGCTTCCCTCTTATCCTATTTTGATTAATTGTTTTCTCCTTAATAAGGTTTATTTTATTATTTAATTGTTTGAGATTATTCAAGAGGTGAAGGGGGACTTAATCATTTTCACTTTCAGGGTAAGAACTTTCAAATCTATTGTACAAACTTCTTCTTCTATTATGATGATTTATTGATTTCCTGTTATTGTCAGTAGCAGAATGCTTGGGAGTCTCTGTTGTTCTAGTGATGTATTTGTTATCTTGAGAATTGCATTTTCTTTTTTTCTAGGTCTGTCTTTTTCTTAGAGTCACTTTTTGTTTCTGAGTTTTCCTCAGATTATATGTACTAGTTTGCCTTGATATTGCTTCTAATGTCAGTTTAATCCAGTTGTCTTGAGTTCAGTTTAATCTGTATTGTTTTAGAATGAGTTTTTTCTTCATTGTTATTACTATTTTCTGTTTGAGTTACTTCATTGTCTTGCATTGTTTTTTTTCAAAGTGTTTTCTAACACTTCAGCTGAGGTTGTAACCATATATAAATATACATTGTCTCAAAGCCTTGTGCAGATCTTTTGTTATTGCAAAACAAACTACTGCATATCCTCTTCTTTTTTGAGTAAATGGATTTCTTGATATATAATATGCTTTTGCCCTTATATGTTGTGTTGCTTATGCTATAAGACTCATGAAGGTATTGTGTATTCCATACAATCGTAGAGACTGGCTATTACAATTTTTGAAAATGGCATCAACTTTATAATTGTCTGGTTTATATTAAGTGAAGATTGCCCTAAAGGTATCTGTTTTAACATGTATGGACCATCTATTCTCCAAGTCTTGTTGGTTTGGGATAAGTTGTATCTTGATTCTTCTTTGAGAATAAAAGTGATTATAAATATGGCTACTTAAGACCTTTCCATATTTTTGTAAAGTAATCTTAATTTTTTGACGAGTATGACTACAGTCAAGATCAATTAGCATAGCAACTACTGTCTTGTTTTCTTCTTTTGCTACCTTTTGTTTGAAAAACTTTTTTTCTGATAGTGAGTATAAAGTTTTCCATTTTTCAGCTTGTATAGAAATCAAGGTGAAGTTTTCTTCTTTTTTCTTGTTGATCTTTTCTATACATTGTAAAGTATCTTCAACTTCCTCAAAAGTAAAAGTTGTTCAGGTATTACTATTTAGAAAATATTTTTTAAATAGTAGTATTTCTTTGGATAGACTTAAGGCATCTTGGAGATAGACTATTCATTCTTTTTCTGTATCTTCTGATATCCTAGAGATAAGAATTCCAAACTTGAATTCTCTTTTTTTAGTAATATAAAATGGATTTAGGTTAGATGGCTTGGATCTATTTCATGTATTGTAGAAGGTTTGTTCTATTATATTTTTTTCTTCAACTCTTTCTTGAATATTTTCCATTTCAAGTTCTTCTTCAAGCTTTTCTTTCAATTTTTTATCACACATTTCAATTTTGATATTCTTTAGAATTTCAATTACGATGGTTAGTTGAACTTCTATGTCCTCATTTGAGAAGGTATTCTTATCTAAGGTTGAATTTCCTATTATGGAGTTTTTGAACTCACCCTTAGTCTGGAAAGTTTGAGAGATATGTAAGGATAGACTGTTTGTGGTGATGTCTTGTTCCAAGACATGTCTAACTTTTTTCTTCAGAAATGGTACTATAAGGTCTTCTTCTTTTCCTTAATCTTGTTTCCTTAAATATAGAATATATTGTTTAAGGATCTTAGCTTTAATAAATATAGTTGGATCTACATTTAGAATCTTTGCAAGAATACTATTAAGTATTGAGTATTCTACTAGTCTTGAAGTCTGATTAGCCTTGTTTTGTATAGTGAGAGTGTTGAAATAATTTGAATAGTCTATATTTCTTTCCTTTGATCATGCTTTTTAGTTATTTTGACTATTATATCAAGAATATGTCACTATCTCTTCTTTGCAATTTGTATAATTTTCTATTTTTTTGTCATATTAGTCACGTATAAAAAAAGATAATTGTTGATTAGTTGTTTTGTTTTTCTTTTTTATTTATTTATATTTAGCAAGGTTTGCAGGATTGCTTATTTGTTGTTTTGTTTGGAATGTTGTTTACTCAGATAAGTTGTTAATCCTTTCTGTTTTGATCTACTTGTTTACTGAAATGGTTATTGATCTTATTTGTTGTGAAAGATAGACCATTTGTTTGTAAATACTTGATAAATTTTGCTATGTTGTTTTGATACTAACTTATTTGACATGTACATATTCATATAACTTGTTTTATTATTCAGACAGGTGTGTATGAAATCAAAATACTCTACTGTTTGGTTATTGGCAGCCTTTGATGTCCTTCTGGACTTTATGAACTTTGAGTTTTTCCTGATTTATCAATGAGAACTATTGTTGATGAAGTTTCTTCTAGTGCCTAAAAAGGTGTAAATCGACACTGGCCTAGCTAGAAGCTTGAAAAGTTGATATTGAGCTCTTATAAGCTTACTGTGAATCAGCTTGTAGATATGTTTTCCTTTCCTTGTAAAATAAAGTAAAGTAGAGCTATAGTGATGTTATACTACCTATACTTCTCTTGATAAATAAAGTGCCCTTTTGGAGAAGTAGTTGAATATTGTAGTTTGTTGTTAAGTCTCAGATATTTGAGAAATAAAATGTTTTAAGCTAGCTTCTCTTTTTTAAGAAAATTATCAAAAAAGAAAATTTTAAGGAAAAAGGGATCAACAGAAAGAGTTTTTTTTTTTTGATAATAAGTTATTATATTTCTTATCCATATATAAAATAAAATAGTATTATTTCAATTATTTGATTCTTTATAGCCCTATAAGAAAATAATATAAATAGAATAAATAAATTCAAATTAAATATATTTTCCTTAGTTTTACAATAGGTATATAAAAGATATAGTTAAATCTTTTATTAAGCTATTTATTTGTAAATGATATAATATAGAAAATTAATTAATTTATCTATTAATATTTTTATTATATTATTTTAAAAATGTATATAATAAATATTATATAATAAATATTATATATTGAGATATCTATATCTGTACATTATTTTCTAATACAAGAAGTTTGTAACTATACTCATATCAGTTTTGCTTATAATAATAGTTTTTGATAATTTTGTTGTATAGTCTATAATATATATTTTTTTTTAAACCCTTTGTCAGGCTAGTTATGTATGCTTTATTAAACAAATGTAAGCTGTACATATAGTATGAATCGCTAAAGCTAAAACTTTAACTAGCTCACTCGTCTCAGTAATTACTCTAAGT
>CAJVPT010005780.1:0-11780 GCA_910592055.1 Acaulospora colombiana | reverse complement strand
ATTTAAAAATTGTCAAAGTTGAAATTTATAATAAAAATATAATAAGTGGACTCAAACTTTTGGAAGCAACTGTATATTTGTTTAGTTAAGCCAATATTTTTTTTAATAGTGTTTTTTTTTTTATTATTTGTTTTTTCTTACCTAATGTTTACTCACTATCTTTAGGTTTTATTTATAAACATTTGTTAATAGTTTATATTTTTAATATTTATAATTTATTGCCATTCATAATTATTTTCTTCTAAATTAAAATATATATCTATATAATTTAAATTTTCTGCAATACTGCTACAGTCTTGATTTTTTTTATCAATTCTTCTAGTACTAGCAAAGCAGAGGGATCTTGTTGCAATTGCTCTTGCCAATACTTTATATATTTTTCTTTTTTGGTTTCTTCTTTTTATTTTTTAATTGCTATTACTGTTTTTTTTATCAGGCTTTGTAATAAACCACTAGTTACACCTTCCTTTAGCAAAACAGTTGTGCCATATAACTAAAGATGGGTTTTTAAAGGGGGAAGCAGGAACAAAAGTCAAATATCCCTCACTAAAAAACATTAAAATTTTTAAATTAATAACTATAAAAATCCATCTACAATTATTCTTCATTATTAAAATAATTGATTTATAACATTTCTAGATTTTTGTTCCTATTAAAGTAAAAAGTTATGAATTTTGTCCCTTAAAAAAGGATATAAGTGATCTGTGAAATTTTATATGCTAAATACTTTAGGGACCCATCATTACATATAACTCATATTCTGACCAGCAAAAAAGAGTATTGCCTTGTATAAAAATTTAAATAAAAACTTGGTATTTTATATTCTAAACTTTTTTACATTTTTATAAAAATATCTGTTATTTCTACTTTTATTTTCTATTTAGTTATGTAGAAGTTGCCTCTATTAAAATCCCCTTCTTGGCAAGTAAATTCTGAATCACTTTTGAAGCAAATTCCTCTCAAGCAGCTGGCTGCAATTACATGATCCAGGAAATTTGTATTGATATGAACAAATTTGTTATACTTTCAGAATACATATTCTTTACAGAAATCCAAGGGATAGTTAAGTTTTATTTCCTTTTTGTTATAAAAAACTGAGATACTTTTTTTGACTACTTCATATTTTTTTCTATCTAATCTTGCAAGTTCATACTCAACAATTTTTTACTATATACTTGAAGTCACATCAGCAGGAAAAATATCTATTGCATAATTAAATAGGAGGCTATTCATCATGACAACTTTTTCTTCATGTAGATACTACTGATTTGTTTCTCATAACTTTTTCAGTATATTGAAAACATATGTAAAAATTCCACATTCTCTTGTCAACAAATATCTAAAACTTGTTATCAGTATTACTTAAGTATGAAATTAAACATATATGAATTTTATATTATATATTTAACAGCTACCAATGCTCCTTGATTAAGTTTTGATATACTATCATATTGGACAACCCTTCTTTATAGTTGAAACATTTTCAACACTGTACCTTGCATGATATTTAAAACTTCAGATCCAATCCAATTATGATATACAGCAAGTATCACCTTGTTTAAATCTTTATCATGAATTATAATTTTCTTATTTTTTTTTATTACATTTGACAGACAAAAGACAACATTGATGGCTTGTACATGTGAAGGCAACAGATTTACTTTTTCATACATTCACTTTTCTTTGATTTTTTTTCATTATATTTAGGCAAGGACCCAAGAAATATTGTTTTTATGTTGTGAGTATCAGCAAAGTGTTTTAATGTCATCAGGTTCTAAAATATAAAGGTGTTAACTAGGTTTTTTATTATTAAACTATTTGAACTTATAAAATTTTTATGTGTTTTTATTTTATTTTTTTTCAATTTATCAATATCTGCTTTCAAAGCAGCTGCAGTTTCTACATTATCTGCATGGCAAAATCTCAGGAACCTTACAAACTCTTTCTACCAATTTTTCTATTTTTTTATTAGCATTAATAAAATATATACAGTAAATACATATACTTTGATATATTTATATTTGAAAAAGAATCAATATTAGAATCAGACACAACCAGGCAAATACTTGTTAATTTAGTGAAAGAACTTTGCAAGCAAGCAATATACTCCTCATGGTTATCATTTTTCAATGACACAAGAAAATACAGGGCAGCAGTATAAATTTTTATATATATTTAAAAAAGAGATATTAGCTATATATATACATATACAACTTGCCAGTGTAACAGGGAATTGATAGCCTAACTCCAAGTTAAATTGTCAACAATCCAATGTGCAACTATACAAATACCTGCTTAAATATTTTCAAGAATCCTGCTTTAGTCCAGAATTTTCTATTAGAGGTAGTAGCAGTAATGTAACATATTTAAGCTTGCCTAACATTTTATTGACAAAATTTAATATATTAATCCAGAGTTTTTTACTAGAGACAATATTGAACTTTATCAATAGTGCTAATTGCACTTTTATGAAGGCTAGCCTACAAGTATAAGTCCAGGGTTTCCCATTGGAGGCAATTTTATAGACTTGTTAAGTAAAAAACTCTTTGATTTTTGTTTCTCTCTTTTGATCGATTTACTTATCATTAGCTATGATCTGTTTCTATTTTTTCGAGACATATATTGTATTATCTATACCAGTGTTTTTGAAATTAATATAAAATATAGCAGCAACAAAATATCAAATACCTTGTACTCACTTGATTATAAATATAATGGAAATAGTGAATTGATATAAAGGTTTGGTCAATAATTAGAGTATCAGATTATTTAGTCAATAAAAGATATCAGTTAAATTAGTTGAAAAAGATACTGGTTTATTTAATCAAAAAAGAAAGAACCAAGTATACAGTTGTAGCAAAAGCAAAGGTAGTTAATGTAACAGCTGTAAAAATATTAACAAATAATAAAAATATACCTTTGATTATATCTATGTGGTAACAAGTAGCTATATATATTTAAATAAAATCGATTATTTCATCAATATATTAAGAAGTGTATATATTTTCTTAAAAACTAGCAAGAAACAGGAAAAAAAAATTTGCAGGTAAAAAAAAAAATTTCTAGGCATGATATCTGGCAGTAGGGATGGTAAAATGATAAAAGTAAAAGGAAGTAAAATAAAAAATTGACAAAAAATTAAAAAAAGTTTTTTTTTATTTATTGTCCAATTATGTTTCACTACTATAGATCACTCTTACATCAATCAATTTTTAACAATTACTATCTATCCAAACAATTATAACAACTTGTATCAATTAATCTACATCAGTATTATATTGAATTCTATAGTAGCATTATTATATAAGTACTACAATATACAGGTTGCTTGCTTCGTTAAAATTTTTTTTTTACTTTAAAAAAAATCTAAACAATAAATATCATTCCAACAATATATTAAACAATATAACAAAAAAAATAAAATTTAAAATAAATTACCAGCATTCCTTATTAAAGGCTCTTTCTATCATGATCTCAAGCTAGGGATCACAATTTTTATTCTAAACCAAATGATTTGTAAATTTGATCCAAACAATCAGATCAGATTTCAAAATTTGAAATCCATATTTGATTCGAATACAAACTAATCAAAAAATTTAAAATTTGATATGTTCGAATCAAATCTGTAGATCATTCGGTTTTAGATAAAAATTGTGATCCCTATATATAATACAATCATTCAAATAATGGTATATAGAAAATCAAAATAAATTACAGCTATATTTTTCATTACCTTGAGTAATAGAGGAAATAGATATTTTGGAATGATGGAAAATAAATAAATAGCAATTTTCATGTTTGGTACGTATTGTACATGATTACTTAGCAATATCTGTAACTAGTGTATCTGTAGAACAGGTTTTTTCAATTAATAAATATTTAATTACTGATAAAAAAAATTGGTTTTTGGATAAAACAATAAGGGCATACATATGGTTAAAGTCATGATGGCAAGGGCCTTTAGCAAGTAGTGATTAAAATTTTACTTGACATGTAAATTTTAATACAAATTATGTATTAAATAGTATTTAATATATTAAATAAAAGTCTTATCAGCTCTAATTATAATTGTTAAAGTTATGTTTATTGGAGTTTAAAAATAAAATTGTTTTATTGAAGAAGCAATTGTCAAAATAGATAATTTCAAAGTAGATATTGTTATCGTAAATATTAAAATTACAAGTAGAAGTAATGTAATTGTTGGTCTGATGTAAGCATCATAATTGTTAAAACCATAATTGTTATAAATCGATAATATGATAGATCAATATTACAAATATGGATATAAATCTGTATAAAATCTGAGATATGTGATTGAACGTGATCAATTTATAAAAAAAAAAAATTGTGATCAGTTTATAAAAAAAAAATTATGATCAATTTTATTGTTGCTGTTAAACAGTTCCTTCTACTCATCAATATAAGCAATACACTAGCTGCCCTTATATTTTTATCAACTTGTTAGAGCTTTTGCTTGACATATATACAGTATATGTTTTTTTTAATTTTATATTTTATTCAGCTATTTAACAACCAGCTTTAACTTTGTTTATTCCCAGTCACTTTGTTTATCAATCCACAGTCGACCACAAGTTTTATATTCTACAGTCACAGGTAAGCAATATTTTGTTTATACTATACATATTATTATTATTATTTTATTCCTACTAGTATTAGCTGTAACATTTGCTTTCATTTTCAAATTTTTTGATTCCAGCTGTAATCGATTACAAGTCTTTAGCTTTTACCATAAACAAGTAAGCAATATTTATTGATACTATAATAGCCTGCTATTACTTTATTACTGTTAGTATTGATCATGACACTATTAAACTAGCATTAACCAAGCCAATATAAGTTAAAAAGCTGCAAAAAATCATAAATTCCTTTCTGTAAAGAGTGAGTGGAAGAAATTTTTAAATTGATATACCCTTTATATATTGTATTAATCAAGTATACTATATACCTCCAATAGATAACTCTGAACTAGTGCAGTCAAGCCTATATCAATATAAGGTAGTACTTGTAAGTATTAATGTAGTATCGATGTTGCTTTCAGTGGAAAACCCTGAATGAGCAGTCTTTGCTATATTGGTACTGTAACAGGAATGGTACAGCAAGAATGCTTGTGTTTCTAATGGGAAATCCAGAACTAGTGTAGACAAACTTGTTTTCAAACACTGCTTATAGGTACCAGTTAATATTATTTGTTACCAGTGGAAAACCCTGGATTAGCATGTGGAATTTTATTGACAATAGGCTAATTTTGGCTATCAATTTTTTATTTTGCATTAGCAGAGTACTATATATATTAAACTAATTTTAAATACCTCAATTTAGAAATCTTCATTGCTGTTCTCCATTTTCTTGTATCACAAAAATATGATGATCCAATATAATATGCTATATTTTTAAGTGAACCAATACATCACCTTGCTAAATATTCGTTTGACTATTTTTGATTCTAATATCGATACTTATCTGAATATAAATATAATAAAAAATACTTGTATATATTTTCAAGTTTATTAACAATAAAACAATATCAGATCAACTGATAAAAAGATTTTTTGAGGTTCTTGATTACTTGTGATAATGATTTGAAAATGCTGCTGCTATTTTGAGGGTCGATATTGACAATGCAAAAAAATTCAAAAAAAAATCCTAAAAATTTTGTAAGTTAAATTTTTGCAATTTTTTTGTAATTGTATTAATTTAACTAAATTACAGATCAGTAAAAATTTATTAACTCAAAAGTATCTTGAGAAGATATATGTAGTAAAAAAGATATATTTTGACTTCCTCCTTGGTTATAATAAAAAATAAAATAAAATAAAAGTGGATATTTGAAAAAACAAACCCCTTGCCTTTCCATATACCTACGATCAATACTGCCACCTATTTTTCAAGAATAATAAAAAAAAATGAAGAAATAATAGTTCATGATAAAGTCTTCAACAAAGTAATACTGGTTGTATACCAAAATTATATTGGTCCTGATGTACTTGAACTTATGAGAAGCATAATTATTAACATGTTTGTTTTGCACTAACAAGTTGCCCAATTATTAGAAATTAAAGAATTGGATCAAGATGTTTTAACAGTTACAAAGTATATATTAACTAAACTTAAGTTTTTAATTTTTAAAACTTTATTAATATTAATATTTGCAGATATCTTTCAACAAGAGAAAGTGGAATATTTACACATGTACATAACATACCTGTTGAATTACGAGGATTCAAAAAACAATATTTGCAAGAAGAGAAAGTTGTAGTGATGAATAGTTTTTTTTTTCAACTATACTATACATGTATTTCCTGAAGATGGGACCTCAAGTATATAAAAAAATAGAAGAATATGATATATCCTAGCTAGATGGCAACAAATATGGTACTACTGACAAAGGAATTACAGTTTCTTTCGATAATAAAAAAATATATTTAAACCATCCTTTAGATCTATGTGAGACCTATGTAGCCTGGAGATACAGCAAATTTGTTTATATCAACCTTAATTTTTTAGACTATGTAATTGTAGCTACTTGCCTAAGAGGAATATAACCTATTAATGATAAAGAATTTACCTGCAGTAAAGAGGATTTTGATAAAGGCAACTTTTATATGGTTAAATAGAGAATTAAAGTTAAAATGATAAGTATTTTTTAATTATTAAAAATTATTAAAAATTTAAGTTATTAACAAATTAGAATTGCTATAATTTTTACTAAAAAATACTCTTTATTGCTGGTTAAAGAATAAATTGCATGGTACTACAGTATTACCAATGGAAGATATAACTTGTGAATTATTCTAAAATTTGGTTAAAAAAACAATATCAACTATAAAAAAATAGAGAGAAAGTAAAGTAGAAGCATATTGTATGGATTACTGATATAATCAATTATCAATAGATCAATATGTTTTGCAAGCCCTTAAAACATTGATAATAAAAAAAAAGAAATAAATAATATAAAAAATCAAGTTATTTTAAAGAGTACTGGCTATAGTGGAGAATATATTAATATAGAAGCAAGCAAATAATTATTGGTTGAATAAATAAATTTATTTAAATTTAATAAAAGAAAAATTTTAAATTTAAAATTAAAAAATATTTTTGAAAGAAAATATACTAGTTAAATTTTTTTTATTAAATAAAGCCAGGTTAATTTAAATATATTTAATTTAATTAGTTAAATCAAAGCAGATATATTTAAATATACTTTGAAACAGATTCAAAATGGTTTTAAATTGTTTTTGCATCGAATCTGAATTGGATTTGAATCAGATTGAATTAAACTGTTATAGTTTTAAATTGGATCAGATTAGTTTAAAATGAATCAAATCTATATTTGACTTATATTTATAAAAACCGAATTGAATAGAATCTAGTTAAAATCTGATTTGGTTCGATTCATTGTAATTACTAGCTACATCAATATATTAAAAATATATATATATATAAGCAATAATTTTAATAAAAAAAAGATAAGCTTAAAAAGTGATATTTAAGTTTTATAAATATCAATAATATTTAAATCAAAAAAATTCTTGCTGATCTAGAAATTTAGCTATAGTTCCTGATATAATATAAAATATATCTCTAATTGAAAACCCAGTATTAATTCTAGTACAAAATATACTTCTAGTTAAAAATTTTGTATCAATTTCAGTATAAAATATATTATTAGCTAAAAATTTAACCTTGCACAAAATATACTTCCATATATAGCTCTGATCCAATGTAAAATAAACTATAAATAGAAAATACTATATCAGTACAAAATCCAGTAATATTATCAGAGAATGATCTTATATTATTTGATAAAAATCTATTAATATATTAGACAGTCTAGGCAAAAGTATTAAATATGTCAAAGTCAACCTTTTAACTTAAAATATTTTAGATATAGAAAATAAATCAAGTTCTAGTATTTATATAGAGCAAAAAAGATGACCTGTGGGTCATTAGTGCAGTGAATGCACTCTCAGGTCACCATCCACGAGTTACTGATTCAATTTCACCTAGGAACAGTTTCTCACAATATAGGTTATGTTGTATAAGATGCACGCTCATTACTACATGCACCTTTGTACTCACAAATAGCCTATAGATTTCTACCGTCCGACCATGATATAAAATTCAGGTCATCCATGCCTTGGCCAGTTTTAGTGCTAAGGAAATCTCCGATAAAAACCTGCCACCTGGAATATGTAAGGATCCAAGACAAGCCAAGAAAAAATGCCGATCAGCTTAAGCCTCTTAACAGATATGGGAAGGATATCCATCTCTTGTCAAAACTACACCCTTTGAAAGATAAGAGAGACTTTGGTCATCTGTACCTATCGAAAATGTAATGGGCTATAACAATAATTAATGGAAGATCTCTATAATCGTGAAACCAACAGCTACCCAAAAGAGAACAGCTATTGTGGAGGCTGGTGGTTAGTGTTAGTGCCACGTTGGGAAACCTGCAGGAGCAGACCCTGGGAGAAGAAATTCGGAAACAATCACTAAGGTAACCAATCCAATGGAAGGAACAATATATTACGAAGTAATCAAGAGAAACCCCTGTAAGGCCAACTTGCAAGAGTGGTTAAAAATGAGGCAATGGAAGGCTATATGCTGCCCAATTATGTAACACCATTGAATCGCTTGAATGTCAAGAATATAACTGGAGATTTGCGTCATCTAAGTTTCAACTAGTCTGCGGAGGATCCAAACATGGCAGGAATCATCCATGGTACCCACAATCATTAAGTGGTAAACAAGACCCTACTAAGGAACACACAATACAGACCCTTGAAGATCAATAAAAAAGAAGTCCATAGTAGAACTTCAGTATACTAATAGTCCCAGGCAGAGCAGGGCAACTGACAAAAATGGTATCACCATATGGTAAAATTGGCAGACCTAGTTAGGATAGGTAGTTAAAATAGGATTATATAAATTGCTCATGTAATCTAAAAAATGTACTACTGATTCCTCAATAAAGATTCGTTCTGTCAGTTGGATTTTTTAAAAATATATATATATATATATATAGAGTAAAAAAGAAGCAATTTATAACTATAAATTAATTCATAAAGTGGTTATTTAAACTCAAAATAATAAATAATAAAAAAATAGATAAAAATATATATTTAAAACAAATGAGGAATAATATAATTTAATATAAACCAATAATAAAAAAGATAATAAATCAAGTAATTCACAATATAATATAGTATAAAAAGATTTAAATATTTATTTTAAAAAAATCAAAGGTCTATATATTAATAGAATAATAAAAACTAAAAATTTAAAGAAAGTAAGGTATATAATTATTATATATTTGTGTTAAAAAAATATTCCATTGAAAATAAATCACTAGGCTTTTTTGAATAAATAAAAAAAAAAGTTATAGAAATTACAAAAGAGTATTTGTTTTAAAGAAAAGATTAATTGTAAAAATTATGTTAATTGCAAAATAAAGAAAATAAAACTAGAAATTCAAAAATCTAAATATACAATCTTTTTATTTAAATATGGAACTATAGAAATTATTAGAGAAGATCAAATTAATGCAACTATAAAAAATATATAATTAAATTATATATCAGATTGAGAATAAAGCAATACAAGAATTTGAATTATGAAAAGATTTAAAATTTATTTTAAATATATAGTAAAAAAAACTCTTTCTGCTGATCCACTATTTTTCTAAAAAATTTCCTTTTTTGGTAATTATTTAGAGAAAAAAGATAATGCAATCCAAGCTCAGTAAACACAGTAAAGAGAAACACAACTACATCCCTCCACTTGGAGCAACACATAAAGCTCTATAAGCAAACCATCAGAAGAAGAGTATACCATAACAATATTAGTACTTTATTCATCAACTTTTGAGGGAAAGGGAAAACAAAAGTAAATCTGAATCACAGTAAGGCCAAGGAACCCAATATCAACTCTCCTAGTTTTCAACTAGGCCAGTACAGATTTACATCTTTCTAGACATTAAAAGGAACCTGGCAATATAGTAATCTCAACTGGTAAATCAGTCAAAACTCAAAATTTGCAAGATCCAAGAGGACATCAGGAATCCAAGAGCAATAGCTAGAGATATCAGTAACAACATATCAGCAACATATAAAAAACCAGTACACAATGCAAATACAAACATGTCCCTTTAGACAATAGAGATATAACAACAGATTATGTGACATGTCTCTAAACAGATAACAAACTCAATACATATTCTAGCTAATCACAAAACACATTCCTTATACCCAATTTATCCTTAATAGAACTAGCACACGTGTTACTGAAATCAACAAATAAATAGATAAACAATCTGCAACTTATGTTTATCCCACAATTGATCTACTAATACAACAGATAGATTAGGAAATCCCAGTAATACTATCTTAATAAGTAAACAAATAAATAGAGTTAATCCACGAAATATGACTCATCCAATAAGTACATGACATAACCAATATGGATAGGGCACAACGTATTATCATATAGTAAATAAAAGGGATAAGAATAATTTGAATATCTTAGTTAAGCTTTCAAGAAAGCACGATGAAACCTCAGAATTATAGGTATCCCAACAGTTGGTAAGGCAAAAAGAAGAATATCCAATAGAAGAAACAACTCCTGCACTAGAGACTTTTACTATTTTAGATAGTATTATTGTTAACATTCTAGGAATAAACAAAACAATATTCTATAAGAAATGGATCCTTACTCAATATATTCTATACCTCTGGCAACAAGGAAATGAAAAAGAAGAAGATCTTCTATAGCCCTATATAGAAGGCAAATTCATTGAAATTATCAAGAATGCAAGTGATCCACAGGAGCCGAAAAGTCAATCAATGAAGATCACAGAACACGTAGATACTGAGTCAATAATAGATAATGAAATTACAATAATCAGTGATCATGAAAAAAAAGAGGTCAGAATACAAAGGCTTGAAGAGAAAATAAAAGGCAACAACATTAGTGATTATAACTCATATGACACAAGAAACAAGGACTTTGTTCTATTGACAAACTCATATTTTATAAAAAGAGAAGAAATATATAGACTTGGTGCCATGATGGCCAATATTTCAGGGAAAACTGAAGAAGAAGTCAAGGCCTACTTAAGCAATACCTTGAAATTACCATAGAGAGAAGTACATCTCTTAAAGAAAGAATTTATCAATGAAAACAAATGGTTGACTTTTTGAATACAAGAAGAAAAGGATGTCCTAAAATGCATGGAAGAGATAAACTACAAAAAGGATAATTTTACTATCCAACAAATAACTTCTCATACTTCATGTTCTACCCATATGACCAAAAAAAAAAAAAAATAGAAAAATCTTTCAGTTATTCAAAGAGAAAAATAGATCAGATATATAACATGTCAACCTAATAGATCTAGATTATAAGATTTCCAGAAGTTATATAGTCAAACATCTCAAGAGATATGGAATAGTTCAAAACATCCATATCTATAAGGTCAAGACGAAGACTAGGGCCAAGGCCTATTTCAAGCTTCACAATTATATTAAATAGGATCTCGCAAAAACATGAACAACACCTATAGGTACTGAAATGTCCAGAGTCATCTTCACTAAATCAGAGTTGACTGATGAAGAGATAAATGCCACCCTAATCAAGAGAAATATCAATTTAGCTAGACTATTGGGTACAAACAAAATATATATTAGCTTGATAGCAAGAGCTCTACATAGTACCCAGGCAAAAGCATGCTATACTTCCAAAAACCCTTACACATTAAAGAA
>CAJVPT010005779.1:0-11784 GCA_910592055.1 Acaulospora colombiana | reverse complement strand
TGATCTTCTTGTATAGAATCAGAGGTTTGCCTGTTTTCTTGTTTCTCTTCTTTGATTTTATTTTGGGAATGTGATGGTTTGCTGCTGTTAGAAGGGATTGTTTGAATTTGTTCCATTTGCCTTCTATGTCTTCTTGTTCTAGTCTGTCCTCTCTTTCTATATTGTCTTCTACGGTACTCTTGAATTTTTCCCATTGTTTGGTTTCTGTTCTGCTCCAGTTGTATCGTGGGTTGCTTCTATGAATCTTCTGGTGATTGATAATGTTGAGTTGTCACATATCCATCCTAGTGATCATAATTTTATGGTTGCTTCTGTATAGGGCATCCGGATGGTCTATTATGTGTGAGTTCCTAGTTTGCCAGGTCTTTTGTGGTAAGTACCATATCTGATCGATTCTGCTGTGTGTCCCTCTGTTGTTGCTCCATGTAAAACTCTTCTGTGTTGGATTGTGCGACCTGAATGTGTCTTTGAAGTTCTTGGTTATTAACTATTCTAGCAGTTTGGACTCTGGTTGGCAGCTGTTTGGCTGTCGATGGGAGCTCCATTTGTCCAGGGCTGGGTTGGGGGTGGCATTGAAGTCTCCTCCTATTATGACATGTGCATTCATTTTTTCTGCTTGTGCTATCCATTCCTGTATTGTGTGCTCTATCTCTGTCTTGTTTCTGTTGTTGCTGCTCCTTGATGGGAGGTATACTCCTATGATCCTAAGTTTTTGTCTCCTTGGGAATGCCATGTCTATCGCTATGGCCCTTCCCTTAATTTCTTGTTTTTTGAATATTCTGGTCGCAATGTCCTTGTGTATGGCTATGCTCACCCCTTGTCCTATCTTTTGCTGCTGGTCGGTTGATGTGGTTAGCTGATACTTTCGGTGCTTTCAATGTTTGATCTGTTGTTCGTTTCCATTGATTTCTGTTGTGATAATGACCTCCCATCCTTTCTCTGCGCAGTATTCCAACCAGAGGTTGCGTTTGTTGTCCTCCACCATTCCTCTTATGTTGTGTGTTACAAATGACCATGATGCATGGTTAGTATTGTTCTTCTTTTCTGTGTGTTCTTGGTTTTGTCCTGTGGTGAGATGTTCATTGTGATTTGGTTTAGTGGTTATTATTCGTTCGGGCAGTGTTGAGGTTTTTTGTTTGCTACTTTCCCCCCTTGGGGATTCTGTTGTATTGCTTACTATCATGTCAATATGTTGAGTTGCATCCTTCTGAGGGTACCTGTTGTAAAATCTTGACGAGATTAATTACCTCCTCCATTGTTGCACTCATTCTGTTTAGTTGTTGTTGGTATGCTTCTTGGAATTTCTTTATATCTTGGATGCTGTCGCTGGGGGCTCTTGATTGCTCCTCGCTGTTAGTGTTTGTGTCTTCCTCCAGGTCTTCCATGAGTTCATTGATGCTCTCGGGGTATCTGTTAGCATATTCTTGTTATAGAGCGTCCACTCTTTCAGCCAGGTCTTTTAGTTTATTATTCATTTCTTTTATGTTCTTTTGGACTGATAGCAGTATGTCCAAGATGTCATCTTGTCGTTGCTTGTTCTCTGGGTTGCAGCCATATTTCAGGATATTTGCATAGCTCCTTGGGTTGTCTCTGGTATTGGAATACCTTTTTGTGTCTTGGTTAGGGGCTGGTCTGCTTCCTTGATGTCTGATGATTCTAGGGTTGTTTGATATGTTCATGTATTGTCTTGGTGGAAGTGTCTCTGGTTTGTCAGGACATGAGTATATGTTGTGTTCCGGTGAACCACAAATGCGACATAGTGGGGTCTCTCGTTGGACCCATTGTGTCTGTGTTTCTCTGATTTGAGGGGCTGATAATTTGGCTGCCTGTAAATCTTCTCTAGACTGGAAAGGGAAGACAGCAAATCTTTTAGCCTGGTTGTCATTGTTTCGAGGTATGTATACCGATTTTGCTCCTGTGCTTGTAGTAATCCCTATCAGATCTGATGCTGTTGTGTCCAGTGGTAGTTGGGTAAGGGTGGTACTGTGACGTTCTCTTTCTTCTTTGATTTCATGGGTTTTGTAAAATGGGAAAATCCTGTATGAATAGTATCCCTTTATTAGTGACCATTCTTGGCTGATCTCTACATAGTCGGAGGTATTGGAAAAAGTAATTTTTGCTATCTGAAATGGTCCAGCTTTCTGTAGAGTTATGTAGTCGATGTTTATCTGTTCGTTGAAAAATTCTACTAAGTCTGTTTTGGTGAAGTGTAGGGGAATGTCCCATACACTAATTGTGTGGGAATTGCTTTCTTGGGAACCCAGTGGGGCAATCTTCCTGAATTTAGCATTCTCATTCTCTGTAAGTGTGGTTTCACATGCTGTGTTTGCTTCTTCTTGGTTGCCAAAAATAGTGGTGATCTGAGGTTTTCTGATTGGGTATTCGTACCTCACATATTTCAGGAAGGGGAGGTGCGCCATTTTTTGTCTAATGAAGTTTGTTTTCTCCTCAACTGTCTGTCTGGGAACCAGGTCTGGATCGATGAAGGCTTTTCCAGACCTGAGGGTCTCTTGGTATTCTTGGTGCTTTTGGAAGATAGTTGGAAATCCCTGTTCTTCTTCCATGTTCTCGTAGCTGTATCCAGTCTGTTCAGTAATGCTTGGGATGCCCTCTTTGGCTGGAGTGTCTAGGGTTGTTTCTTCTTCGATGGTGTGCACTGTGTCTGGTAAGAGGGCTCTGCTGGTTCTTGTGCTGATCTCATTTTCCTTCTCTGATTCTTACATGTTTGATTCGACGTCCATCCTATCTGCTTGATTCCTATCCTCCTTCTCTTTCCCCTTGACCGATGGTTTCTTTAGATTAGCTGTCCTTATTCCTAATGGTGTGTGTCTGAGTTGCGAAGAGGGAGTTGTTACTTTAATTTTCAGGGTCTTTCCATTGTTCCTGCTGATTCTGTCAATGTTGTATTCTAGTGTTGTCTGCCTTACAAGGCTTCTTAGCTGCCTCGTGGAAGCCATCTTGTAGGCTGCTGCTACTTGGTAGTCAAAATAGAGTCCGTTTTTGTGTTTTTGCCAAAAAAAGAAATTTTTAGTTTTTGAAATTTTTGGAAAAGAGTTTTTTTTTTTGAGCTTCCAAAATGTTGATTCTGTATTGTAGGCAAATAAAAAGATAGACATTGTTTTTTATCTCAGTACAACTGTGATATTTGGTAGTTTTATATGTATTAGGGTGATGTTTTTGTAATTTGTTCATTATTGGCAGCTCTCTGTTTCATAGTTACATTGAAAAAGTGTATTATTGGTAATTTCAGCTATCTATCTATAAATTGGTGAGTACTGTGAGGTGGATGAGTATAAGACTGGTTTTTTAATCCATCTCTTTATGATTCTGCTGATCCAGGTTAATATTTTTGTTAAGATTGTTTCAATAAATTATAAATCATGCTTGATGAATTTGCTTAATAGCCCTATGGATGGGTTAAGCAATTTCAACATTGTTATTATAATAAAGTTGCAGGCAGTTGTCATCTAGGCATGTGTAAGAGTTGTATTTGTATTTTAGTATTGTTACATGTTATTGTCTTGTATGCCAATTAATCTACTCTTTTATAGAAAGAGTTGTTATCCTTTTTGAATATCTTATTCTAAGTTATCTTTTATTAAAGAGTATTTGTTATATGCCAAAGGTTAAGTAGCATTCATTTTTCTGACATTTGTTTATTTTTTGGTTCTTTATTAATTTGTTGTAATCTTGAATGAAATTTTGTGAGTCAATATGTATAGTTAATGTTTTTTTTTTTTTAGCTATTATGCATATAATGATAATTGCTAGTAGTTCTGATCTATAGGCTGATCTTTAACCAGTAATATTGAGATACAGTAAGTTTCAATTGTCATTATTTTTAAGAAAAAAATAAAACTTCTATTTCTATTTTATTTTTCTTGACATCTTTATAGCTTCTATCTATATATATAAGAATTTGTTACTTCAGTTTGAGTTTTTTTAATATGATTATTATATTTTTGTATAAGTTTTCTTGAACTTTTAGAATCTGTTTTAATAACTTTATGTCTAAGATTTTATAGATTATTGTTAGTAATTTCAATATAAAATTTGGTTACTACTATCACTTATTCTAGTTTTGTAAAAATATTTATAGTTTATTTTTGAATAGGCTATTTATTTCATGATTAGATTTGATAGTTCTGATAATAAGAACTGTAATCAGTGATGCTATCAATGTCTCAATGCAGCAATTGGATTCTCTTTGATCCATATAGATAGTAGATGACAGCCTTTGTATGGTTTCACCAGTAATTTATTTGTAACCTTAAAATATTTCAACTTGATTTTATCATTTTTGTGGCTAACCCTTTTACCAGTTATAATCTTCCTATTTTTTCAAAGGAAAACCATTCTTTACATTCAGTTTCCTGGGTCTTTGGGTTATTAAATTAAGTTCAGTTACTATTGTGCCTTGAGTTAATATTTTACTGACTTTGATACAAATTTCTTGATGTCAGCCTGGTTCTTTCCTTTTGTTTGCATTAGTATTATTACAGCTGATTTGATACTACTGGATTATTTTGTTTAAAATATATCAAGAATTTGTTTTATTCAGTATATTTTTTATTTTCTGAGGTACTATCAGTGCTGATTCATTTAGTCTTTCTTTATAATATATTCTAGGTACTTGTCTGAATATGTTTAATTGTTTGTTTGAATTATTTGAAGTTATATGTTTTCTTTCTGTATGAGTTTTAGATTATCTTGGATAAAATTGTGTTCTAATTTATAAGTCTTTGAATATTTTTTTGTAATACTGGTTTTTTGCTAAGTATCATATTGTAATTTTTGAGTTCTGAGCCTGGTGATGGCTCCAGTAGTATTTTTTGCTTCATACAATATCTGAAAATTATTTGTGAATTTCTGTTATTGTCTAGTATTCAATTCTATGATGTTATATAATATAGCAAGTTGTAGTATTGTATTGGAATATATGGATGCTAATTTAACTCTCCTTCTGAAATTTGTTTTTATTTTAGTATCAATTTTAGTTGACTTCTCCTTTAATAGTATGAGATTATATAGTAAATATTCAATTTGAAGAAATAGTATATAGTTTTTTTTAACTTGCAATCATGCCACTTTGTCATGTTTTTATTAAGATATTAAGAGATATCAAAATATTTTATAAACTTTTTTACAAAGCAACCAATTTGTTGTTATATATTATTAATTAAAGAACTATACTACTTAAAAAATATATGCAGTCCACTAAGCTAGTTTAAACTAAACAAAACTAAATCTAAACTAGATATTCTAAGTCAGATTTAGGAAACAATATTATGCTCTTCTAGTAGCTTAACACAATGACTTTAAGTCAACTAGGATTATTTTATGATTTTTATTTACTATAAAATAATGTTGTACATATGATGATTTATAAATGATAAATATATTACATACTATATACAATATATTAATTAGCCCTGTTAAGGAAAACTATATGATGCTCTTTTAATTTTTCCTAGAACAATTTTATAGAGTAATCTAATTACCAAACTGTTGCATATACTTTAACATGTCTCCAGTTTTGGAACTTTAATATGATTTGTGAATTTCTTCTTCTACCAAGGTTTCCTAATGATTAGCCTCAAGCAAGTTTGACTATACTTTTATGCATCCCACCAGTATAATGTTTACTTTCTTCAAAACTTCAATTTTCTTAACTTGCATTAACTTCTTGTGATCGGTAAAATCTTCAAAATACTTGATACTAATCCAGTATTTATTTAAATTGATCACAAGATCAGTTCTATCGTTCTCTACTTTATCAGAATGTTAATAAGATACTGCTCATCTTACAACATCTGTAAGCTGGTCTAATCCAATAAAGATCAACTACAAGTGATACTATGTAGTGGCAGATTCTTCTATTTCAGTTATCAGTAAGATAACTAGGTCTATATTCAATGACATTTACTGTTACCCAATGAAATATTGAATTCATTATGATATAGTATTTTTACTTGGCCCTTATGTGATATTGAACTCTGGATCTTGTAATTGTAATCTGGAAGCACTACTACTGTGCTATAGATCCACAGATCTAGGAAATAGTATATAGTTGATCATATATCTATATATTTTATCTGTAAAATTTTTACACCTTATTGTTAACTTTTTTCTTAATAAATTGATGTTGATAACCTTTTCCTTCTTTTTCTTCATATCAAATTTTCAGAACTCAAATGGCATTGTTGTTGAATATAGGTTGAATAAGATGGTTTTAAAATGAGATAGGTTCTTTTTAATTATTGATGATAAGTAATTCAGATTTTGATGGATTTACTATAATATTATTCAATTGATAGAAAAAGCAGCTGATTGTGATTATGAGCTTCATCTCCTCTTTGCTTTGTGCTATAAATGTTATATCATTCATGTATGCTATAATAGTGATATTAATTTTCCTTATCTTTGATGTCAAGTCCACCATGTTTTTAAAAGAGTGAAATATATATCTTTTTATTCTACTGATTTTGCTAATTAGCAAATCGTAGTAATTCTCTAAAGGATAAATAATATTACATCATCCTAGTTAATGCTCTCCTGTACCTTATATAGCTCTGTGTTCCTAAAGTATGTAATGATTATATTTTGTCTATTTGCAAAGTAGTAATCACAACGGATCGAATTGGATCAGATTTTAACTAGATTCAATTCAGTCTGATTTTTATAAATATGAATCGGATATGGATCCAATTTGTTTTAAACTAATTCGATCTAATTCAAAACTATAATAGTTTGATTTGATTTGATTTGAATCCAAATTTGATTTGATTCGATTCAATCCGAATCTGATTCGAATCCGAAATGAATTTAATTTAGTTTCGATACAAAAACAATTTGAAACTGATTTGGTACATTTGAATCTGTTTCAAGGAATATTCAACTATAACTACTTTAATTTAATTAAATTAAATTACAATATGCTTAAATTAACCTGGCTTTATTTTAATAAAAAAATTTTTAATTAGTCTATTGTTCTTTCTGAAATATTTTTTAACTTTAAATTAAAAAAATTTTTTTTTTATTAAATTTAAATAAATTTATTTATACAGCCCATGTTCATTTACTTGCTTTTATATTAATGTACTCCCCTCTATAACCAGTACTTTCTAAAATAACTTGATTTTCTATATTATTTTTTTCTTTATTTTTTATTATCGATGCTTCAAGTGCTTGCAAAGCATATTGATTAGTCGATAATTGATTATATCAGTAATCTATATGATATGCTTCTTCTTTATCTTCCCTCTATTTTTTTATAGCTGATACTATTTTTTTTGATCAAATTTTGAGACAGCCCACAAGTTATACCTTCCATCGGTAATACTGCAGTACCATGCAATTCATTATCTGGCCAGCAATAAAGAGTATTTCCTAGAAAAATTATGGCAATTTTAATCGTTAATAACTTAAATTTTAATAATTTGTAATGTTTAAAAAATACCTGTCATTTCAACTTTAATTCCCCATTTAACCATGTGGAAGGGATGTATAATGTTTTTTATGTATTGTCTTATATAATTGTTTATCAGGTCAATATATTGACCTTTTATATATCTATCCAGTATGTACTTGTCTTTATTAAGATATTTAAAAAAATATTAAAATAATCTGCAGATCTTCTTACATAATAACTAACTCATTTTTGTATATTATTGGTTAAAGGACTATACTACTTAAAAAATATAATTTGTCCATTAAGCTAATTCAAACTAAATAAAACTAAGTCTCAACTAGGTACTTTAAGTCAGATTTAGGAAACAATATTATACTCTTTTAGTAGCTTGACATAGTGCTTCTAAGTTAACTAGGGTTATTGTTAACAGTTTGTTACTGTTAATTATTTCAAAAAATAATAAATTGTTGAAGTTGGAATTAGAAAAGAGAAAAATAAAAAACAATTCAAGCCCTTTAAAAGATTCTTGCTTTATTTCGTAGCCTTTTTTCAAAAAGAGTCTTGCTTGATTGGAATATTCTTCTTTACTTCATTTGAACCTTGGAAAGAGTCTTCTTTGTCATTATCTGTGATATCAAATAAGTAATTATTTAAGCATATACCAGATTGGAATAGTATAAGAGAACCTAAAAGATCTAAGCTTTCACCCTAGAAAGTCTTTTTACTACTTGAAGAACTTAGAGAAGAAATTCTTTTTTTTTTTTGTACAAATCTATTTTATCTTTTGATATCATAACTATTTCCTGGAATTAAATATATATAGTTGGAAGGGAACTTCTTCTAGAACTTTTTTTTTCTATATTACCCATAATGTGATAGAAATATATAAATATGATCAATAGAAGCTTGTTTATTTTTTTTAAAATTAACATATTTCATATTATCAATCACCTTTGGTGGGGATTTGTACTATCTCAAATTCAGGTCAAACTGAGGTAGATAAAATTCCTCAGAAAACCATGAAAGTAATAGTTCTAAGGGCTTACAAATCATTGGAAAAGGAAAAAATACCCTTCTATTATCAAAAACCTCCATATACCTCTCACTTCAAAGGTGAAGAAGGCCTTCATATACTTTACTATTGATTCTTTTTCCTTTGAAAACTTTCTTACCATTTTATCAAAGATGTTACTTGACTTGTTCTTGATTATCAGAAGTCAAGTTTTTGGTTAAGAAGGATTGTAAACAAATAAAGGAGAATAGAGGTGACTCTTGAAGTCACTCTTCAAGATGTTTTAATAAAAATACAAATACTTTATTAGCAAAAAAGTATAAAACTTTTTGTGAACATCTTTTTTATGTATAGTCAAAGAATTAGCAAAAAAAGTTTTGTTTTTTTTTATAATAATATATCTATTTATTAATTATTATAATTATATATTATTTAATAAACTTATTATTTTTAATAAAAAAACCTGAATTTATTAAATATAGAAAAGCCATTAAACTCAATACACTGTTTAAAAAAGCAAAGCTGACCAAAGCATGTGAAGACATATAGATCCTCAATTTAGCGATACAAGAACATAATAAAAAACACTATCCTAAGCTTCAAATTAATATCTTATGTTTACAATATAGTGTAGAGAACATATCCTGATCAGAAATTTAAAAAGAAATTCAGAATACAATTGAAACACTCAAAACAGTTTGCAAAAATAAAGAAAGTAAAAAAATAAAAGAAGAGATTAAAAAAGCATTATAACGGAGATATAACACTTTTAGAAACAATTAATAAAAAATAATCAACTCAATCTTATATAGAGAAAGAATCAAAATAGTCTTAGATAGAGTGAAAACTATAAACAATGAACAAGAATACATTACAACAAACAAAATAGAAATAGAAAGAGAACTTTGAAAATATCATAAAGAAGCCTTTAGAAAAAGAAGTGCTAATTTTAATCATCTGACCGAGGATTGGAAAAATGAGTATGAACCTAAAATAGATGTCAATCACATATGGTATGAAGAACTTCTAACTTTTATATCCCAAGAAGAACTCCAGCAAACTCTACAAACATTACTGAACAATAAAGCTCCTGGGAGATCACAAATATCTTATAAAATGCTCAAGAAACTAAGTATCCAAGATAAAGAATATCTTTGAAAGATATTGAACAAGTTTCTAGAACTTGAAACTACTCCTGACAGATGGAAACAAAGCCACATTTATGCAATTGCCAAGCCAAAAACATGGGATTATGAATTACAAAACACAAGATCAATCGTTCTTCTGAAAGTTAGCTGAAAATATTTTACAAAAATCCTTATTAATAGACTTAGTAATATTTGTAAAATATATAATATCTTGAAGGGTCCAAACTTTGCAGGTCTACCTAAAAAAAGTATAGCAGAATCTATTCAAGTATTGAATAATATTTGTGAGAAAGTCAGAGAAAATAAAAAAGAATTATGGATAATCTTCCAAGATATAGTCAAGGTATATGACACTATAATTCTGGACATGTTATAAAAGGCAATGGAAAGAATCAAAATTTCAGCAGAATTCATCAAAATTATTATGGGTCTTTTTGCAAATAGAGAGTTCAAGATACTATATGAAAATAACCTAACAGAATCAATAGTAGTAGGAGACAGTATAGATCAAGGAGAAACTATTTCACCACTACTATAGAGAATATTCTATAACTCTCTATTATGCAAAATTCGAAATGACAAAGACAAAGGATATACAATGTCAATCAAGTAGAATTCCAATTTTGATGAAAAGAAAGAACATAAGCTAGAATCTAGACATGCTGCAATAGCTTTCATGGATAATACTATATGAATAGCTAGATCAAAGGAGAATATGAAACAAATTTTAGAAACAGCAAGAACTTTTTACAAAGTCAATAACTCCCAGATCAATAGTAGTAAATCAGTTCTCATTACTATTAACAACCCTAGTCAATATGCTGGAAGTATCAAAGCTGGAATAAACAAAGAAGAGATTAAAGAGTTAAATAGGAATGATTACATCAGATTTTTAGGTATATGGACAGGAAATTAAAAAACATCTGTAGAAATAATAGAGAAAATTCACAGGGAAATCAATTTAATAACTAGAACACTGAAAAAGAAAAAAGTAACAGATAAACAGACCCTTTATATCTTAAATAGAATCCTAATTCCAAGAATAGAATTTTGAATGCAGCATAGTATATTATTATGGAAAATGTGCAATGACTTAACAACCAGATTTCGAAAACTATTCAAGACCAAAAGTACATTATGCAAATCAATGCCTAATAGTGTAGTTCATCACCCTAAAATCTATAGCCTCAAAAGCATATGGATGCTAGAAAGAGAAAGCCAAGTTACAGATCTTTGTAATAGGCTAAATGATAAAGGTCCAGCAGGTCTCACAACAATTATCAGGCTTAAACAGGCACAGTTAAAACACTAGGAACCTCAACACTTACTCAACTATAGAAGACTAGATCAAATAATGGACAAAGGTAACTTCTCAATACAAATACTCAAAATTGCAAAGGATTTAGAAATAACTTTTCAAAACTAGAAATGGGATAAAGCTTTTGAATGGAAAAAAGAAAACAACCCAATTTAGGAATATTTATCGAAAGAAAAATATAGAAAAGCTATTCCATCCCTATGCAACAATAGACTAATGTATCTAGATCAGATTATAGAGAAGAGAACTATGAGACTAAAAGAGTGGAGATTGATTCAACTTCTTCAGGAAACAAGTAAAAGATCAATTTCAGATTGGTATGGCAGACTATTATGCCTGTTAATGCCAAAAACAATAGAAGAAATCATAGAGAAATGATATGATAATAATATCTCATAGGAACTTGACTATCCAAAACTCAACTTAAGTAGGGACAAGAGACAAAAAATCTGATATATTCTGAACAAAAGTCCAACAAGATTAATCTGGAGAAAAGTTTCAATATCAGAAAAGGAACTTGTATACTTTAATTGTGAAGAACAAACAGAAAACTAGGGAACAACTTTGTTTCAGTGCAAAAAATATACAGTGGACATACTCAGTAATGGTGCTTGTATTATAAATGAAAACAGAGACAAGTTTCATGAGATCACTTTCTTGAATAAATGCAAATTAACAAGAACTGTCAAAGAACTAAGGGTTCCAATAAAAAAAGAAATACTGGAGAGCAAAATAGTAGACAAAATCCAGTGTACTACAACATTTCAAGTAAATAGAAATCAACTACCACAGATAATAATTGAAAGATAGAAAACAGGATTATTGAAGAATACATTCAAGAAGAAATCTATCAAGACCATTTAAAAGAAATTTTATGAAGAAACCTTGAAGAACA
>CAJVPT010005778.1:0-11786 GCA_910592055.1 Acaulospora colombiana | reverse complement strand
CAGTTGAATAGACTCCATTGATTCAGTCCTACATATTAAATCTAAAAATTTGATTTGTTAGTATAACTTTTTAAAAAGATTATTACATGTGATTTTTTTATTTTTTTACGATGTGTTGGATTGATTGTATCAATTTATTTGTGCTTAAGCCAACTTTCATTATAAGAATTACAAATAAAATTAGTTCATACCATGTTCGATTGATAATTACAAACTAAAAAAAAAACATATATCCGAAAATTCTTCATATTTTACTTTCAAATTTTCATTATCTGTACTTATATTGTTACTCATCTCAAGAACAGTGTCTAGCTTTTTTGAAATTTTTTCCCTCCTAATATCTGTGATAAAAGTAGCAAATGTGAATTGTTTTCAAGCACTATTAGTATACATAACTTCTATCCCATTATCAATAAATTTGACTTTATATATATGCCGATCAAAATTATAAAGAGAGGCAAGATATAATAATCATATCAAATCATTATTAGCTAAAAAAAAAATTAGAGTAATTTATTATTAAATTTAGATATTTAGCAAAAACTGAACTCAGTATATGCAAAAGAAAAATAAGTATTTACCTATAATTAAGTGGCAATAAAAAATAAGAAATAGAAGTAAAAGATGAAGGGTTAAAAGAAAAAAAAGAAAAGAAGAAGTTATATTTATGGATGACATAATTACATATTATACGTAATTGCTGTTTACTCATTACATCAATTACATATTACATCATCTCAGTTCAATTTTAATTTTCAATTTAAATGAAATTAAATAATTATATAATAATTTATATGAACTGATACATATTTGATTTGAATTATATCAGGTTTAATCTGAATCTGATTTGAATCTGATTTGAATCTGATAATTTTGTAAATTTAAAATTTGATTTGATCTGAATCTGACCAAATTAAAAATTTTGAAATTTGATCTGATCCAATTTGTATCTGATTTATAAATCAATCAGATTCGGATCAATTAGATTCGGATCAAAATTGTAAACACTAGTTGAGGCTAGTTTGTCCATTTTGATGTGCTATGTAATTAATGAGATTAGACTTTTTGTAACTTCCCCTTTAATAATTATGTGTCAGATATTTGACTTGTTGAGGATATTTTTGATATTTTGTTTTATGTTATGGTTATCCAATTTTCTTTCTGGCAGTTATTTCCCTGTAGATAGTATTAATAATAGTCTGTTTGATGTTCAGTTGGTATATGGGACAAATAAATGAGTATAAATTGTCTTTGTTGATATACATTGGAAGTATGTTGGTTATCTGTCAGGGTGCCTATAGCTTCGAGGGTTTTTTGCATGTTTGCTTGCATGTCATCTATTGTTTTGTTGATCTATTGTTATCTTTCTCAAATATCTATTGTTTCTTGTACTTGGTTGGAAATTTCTTGGCAGCTTGAGCTGCTCCTAGGTGGTGCTTTCTTTTCTTTTCTGTCGTTATCTAAGTATTGTTCCATCTCATCATAGTACTTCTAGTTGTATGCTTCAATGTTTGTGACTCTTTCATCCAGTTCCATAACTATTTCTTTGAGGCTTTCAACCTCTTTTTGTATAGTCATGAATATTGCCATAATTTCGCGCATGTCCAAGGGATGTTGTTCTTATATCTGTTGATACAGGGTCTGTTTTTGCCTATTATATTGGATTTGTTTCTATCTAATCCTATCCTGTTATTTGCCAGTAGTACATGTAGCTTCTGCATATAATGCTGGTTTGATGTTTCTCCTATTGTTTGAGAGGGTATCCTCTCTGAGTCTTTTCATTCTAGCTGACTTAAATTTGCTATAGATTTGTCCATACTTTTTCATTTGAGTGTGGTTAAACTCTCTCCATTGCTTTCTCCATTCTTTGATAGGATAACCTTTGATAAGGCATGTTATTGTATCACAGAGAAAGCATAGTGGTATATTGATGGGAGCCAGGAATATAGTAGTTTCCCTGAGGATATAGTCAAGTCCTTGGCTACAAATAGATCTTCTCTTGTTTCAAAATTTACTACAGTGAATTTCTTGAGTCGGTACTTCTTTAAGCATGTATGTGGTATATAGTATGTGTATGCTTTCATTTCATTTAAGATTTGTTTCAGATTCCATACTATGGTACCAAGTGATAAGTTGATCAATTTGACTACTATGCTGTGTCTTTTTCACATCTGATCCATGGACCAGTTGGCATCATTTATTCTGACTGCATCTTTCTTGATGAGGATATTGTACTACTTGATGAGTTCTTCTTTTACTGACTCTTCTTCGAAGGTGATGGTGACATACTGCTACAGGTTTTGTGTTCTCATACTAATTCCTGTTATATTACCAAATTTGATGAAGTACTGTCATACCTCTAGAAGTTTTGTATTTAGGGGGATATCCCAAAACACTATGGATTTGCCTTTCTTGATCGATTATCTACCAATCTGTATATTGTCGTGGGCTATCCTGGTGAGTCCATCACTAATCCGTAGTGCCTCACGTAACCCAGACTTCTCAAGAATACTCACAAATGACACAAAGAAGAAAACACCTCCTATAAAGAACACTTAGGGAAGGTAGAGGCATGGTGATTGACTTGGCCAAAAGTAAGTGTCTCTTTATTGCACTTTGTTTTTTTGATATATCACCAACTCTTATTTCTATTCTCAATGAGGGCTGTTTTTCCTAACACATTCAGCTCTGCTTTTTGATATATATTGGTAAGCTATTTATACTTTTCTATCTAACAATGGCTATCTACTTTATAACCAGCTATACTAACCCTAAGCTTTGCTAAACTTTCTATACTTTTCAAATACACACAGTTCCCTTATCAGTACCCAAGCCTTATCTATAGTTTCTTATTTTGCGACACTCAATCTTTCATGCCAGACTTTTGGGTTTTTAGATTCTAGACCATTACACATAAATTGCGTCACCCATGTGACCTATAACAATATATATGAGCTTATTGTCATCTAGATTGAATAATTTCATTCTTGTTGCATCATCTGCCACTTGCTGATTCCAAAAACTGTGACGATTCATGTCCCCTCTTTATTGTGTTCACTGCAGATTGTAATGAGCCCTGGAAGAATTAAGAACTTTAGTTAGATAGAGAATTTTTGCATCATTATTCGAACTGGAGGTGATGTTGATATCAATGCCTACTTTGAAACATTCCCTTTCATATCTGATCTTTTTGTTTACTGGTATTCTTGATCTTGGCCTATTATTAGTTTGCACTGCATTGGTTTTTTGGCCTATCAGTGTCTAGAGTTCTTCTTCTCTTTCTCTGATAGTATATACATTCAGGAGCTCTATGTCTCTGTCTGCAGCTGGATCACTTGATATTTCCTGTAAGTTTTTTTTGTTTGGGTTTCTCTTTATTAGGGATGTGTGATTTGTTGAGAGGTCTTCTACTTCAACTTCTGCTTCTTTGATCTGCTCACTCCATATCCATTTTTCATGGTGTGGTTCCATTTCTATGACCATGTTAGCTGCATCTGAAGTTATATCTGTTGAGTCTTTGTGAAGGTCAGTTTTCTTGCTGTCTTGGTTAAGCTCTATTGTAGATGTTGTTGGTGTTTTTAACTATGCACTGGTAGGCTTCTTGACTTATAGTTGGTTATGAAGGGATGCAGTTTCTTTCTCCTTCATTCTACCTGTTAATTTCTTTTTATTCTTTGTTGTTCAAGTTGCAAAACTTTGGGGTTTCTTATGTTGAAGGCCATTTTCCTGTTTTTGAGATTGCTACACCTCAAGAGATCAGAAAAGAGTTGTGAGAGATAGCCTATTATACTTCTTTTGAATTTAATATTTATTTAATATACTAGAAGTTAATACATTATATATCATTATTAATTCTAGTATTTGCTTTTGAGCTCTGGGTTATTAAAGAAGCAACTTTTGCACTTGAAGATCAGAAATTTCTGATTATTGTTGATCATATGATTAGCTATAATAGATCAATTGTCTAGCACTTTTTTCTTTTTTGTAATTACTGTTGCCTTATCTCTTTTTGTTACTAACCTTGATCATTAACTATTGTCAAGTAAGAAGTACTGATATATTAGAACAGAAATTGTTTATTTCAGGGCTATTAACATTGTTATGTATTCTTGGTAGAAATACTTCTTTACTATATTCCATGTGTGTGTTACTCGTGCTGATCCATATTTCTTTTATATTCCTATACTATAGTAAGTTCTATCTTGATTTTCTAATTTTGCTCATATCTACTGCCATATAAGAAATTATGTTTTGTTATCATTGAGTAGTTGATCCAAGAATAAGATTCTTCTATGCCTAAGGAAGTTTCTATGCTTATTATACCATTCCTCCTATATATTTTTCTTATCAGTTTGTTTTACTCTTAACATATTTTCCTGTCCATGTGTATTTTACTGTAACAAAAGTGATTCCTTATAATGCTTTGAATCTTATTTATTAGGTTTTTTTTTTTATTATTCAGAATGAAAGCCTATTTGTTAGAATTGATATATTGGATCAGTATTCATTATAAAGCTGTTGAAGTCTAATCTGTGTGATGATTCCATTTAGACTGTAACTGTTCAGTCTATGAAAAAGATTCTTCCTATGCATAAAAATTTGTTTATTTTACAAATTAAAGAGTTTATATCCAAAGTCCAAATAAATAATATAGTTTTGAGTTTTTGAGGATAAGTCAACTTTGTTTTAAATAAATTGTTTATTTTACCACTTATTTTGTTCTAATAATACTAAGTTATTCAATAGGTACTCTATTACCAAGAAAAGAGTATAGTTTATCATATATGTACTTGTTTATTAGTAACTTTTTTCTATACTAAGATTTTAGTGATAATATTGACCTTCTTTTTAATAATATTCTTTTGACAAGCTTTTCTTCCATCCTCTAATATTCATATTCAAATAATTTTTGTAGCCTCATTATATTGCAACAGATATATTTTATTTTCATTTAAACTGATACCAACTTTTTGTACTTTTTGCTGATATTAATACAAATTAGGAATGACTTGTTACTGTTGTCTTAGATATTATTTATTCTAAGAAATTCTGATACTTTGTCTATTATATTTTACATATTAGTCTATAAACTTTCAAACTAGGTTATATCATTCATATAAGTGATTGCAGTAACCTTAACTATCTTGTATATCTTGTTGTTTATTTCTTTTAAGCTTGGTAATATCAAGTTTAGGATGACTTTAATTTTTATTTTAAAGCATTTCTTCTTGTCCTCAATTTCTTGTAGTAGGAAATTATAGAAGATTCTCTATAATAGTATAAAGATGGTATTATCTTGATTGATTATATAATAAATAGAGTATTCTTCAGCAAGGCTATATACTATTATTACCCTATTGCTTTTATCCTTTAATATCTTGTTCATGACTTGAATAATATGTTCTAATGTATATATTCTTCTAAGAACCAGATTATCATTTATCTGTTAATAGAGTCATATATTTTACTAATATTCTTATTGAAGATCTACACCTCTTTCTTGTATTCTATGACTTTTTTCATAATATTATTTAGGATGTGAATTGGCTCTTATATGTTTCCTTTTGGTAGTTCTGCTCAATTGTTTTCATAAAGTATTTTTTGTTTTGTATATTGTCATGGATTAATCTAGTAAGTCAGTTACTAATCTATAGAACCTTGCATAACCCAAATAATTAATAATACTTACAATCAATATAAAGAAGAGAACACCTCTTGTAAAGAACACTTAAAAAAGGCAGAGATATAATAATTGACTTAATCAAAGGTAAGTGTCTTTTTATTTGTATTCTGTTTCTTTTGTATAGTACTAACTCTTATCTTTATTCACAATAAGGACTGTTTTTTTGTACATTTAATACTATCTTCTCAGTTTACACTGGTAAGCTATTTATACTTTTCTAACTAATAATGGACTGTCTATTTTATTATAGTATATGCTAACTCTAAACTTTGTTAAACTTTCCATACTTTGTCAAAAATACATCTTCACTTATCAGTATCTAAGCCTCTATCCATAGTTTCTTACTTCACAACACTCAATATTTCATATCAAAGCTGAGGTCTTTTAGTTTCTCTTGGACTATTCCAATTAATACACACTTAAATAAAGACATATCTGATACTATAGATGATAACAAAGGAGACTTTTTCTGATATTCAAATGAAGTAAAAGAGAATATCAAAATCAAGCAAGACTCTTTTTAAGAAGAGGCTATAAAATATAACAAGAATCTTTTGAAGAGCTTTGAATTATTTTTTATTTTTTCCCTTTCTTAGTTCAACTTTAATAATTCATCATTTTTCAAGATAATCAATAGTAACAAACTGTTGGTAATAACTTTGGTTGATTTAGAGGCATTATGTTAAGCTACTAGAAGAGTATAATATTGTTTACTAGATCTGAGTTAGAGTATTTAAATAAGACTTAGTTTTGTTTAGTCTAAACTAGTTTAGTGGACACCTCATGTTTTTTAAGTAGTATAGTATAGTCCTTCAATTAATAAGATGCAAAGATAAGTTAGTCATTAAGTAAGAAGGTCTGTAGATTATTTAGATATTTTTCAAGTATCTTAATAAAGACAGGCCATTTTGATATGATCGTAGGTTAAATATATATATATATATATTAAAAATAAGGTTTTTAAAATATTTGATATATATTTTTTATTTTATTATTAATTTTTTTTTTTTTAACTGGCTCAGCCTTGTTTTATTATTTTTTTCCAAATTACATTTGTACAGGATGTATGCAATATAGGAATGTATATTCAGTAATAACAAAACTCAATAAGCTGTATACTATCTCACAGCCTGTTATTCTTTCTTTTCAGAGGAAGAAACTAATATGCCAAGGCTGTGCTAGTTGTCGTGTAGAAGGATAAGATAGTAAAAATGTTAGTTTGATATTTTATATACTCGTTAATGTATCTGTTTACTATTCCAGTTAAGTTTAAGAGAGATTGTTGTATTGTGATCAGATCTATATGTTTTGTAGTTTTTTGTGCCTTGCTTGTTTTGTGTCTGTATTGTTTGGTTGATCCTTGGAGATTCTTTGAGTTGTGAGTTTCCTCATACCTGTTTGTCCATATGTCATACAGCAGTTCCTTCCATTCTCTCATTGTGTTTATAACTGTTTCTGTTACTTTGTTATTGTTGATTATAATTGAGTTGAGTGTCTCTGGTATTTCCTTCAGTACTACTCCTCGGATGAGAAGTTTGATGGTTCTGTGGTTGGCCAGTTGTATTTGTCTGTATATAACCTCCTTGAAACTTTTTTTGTGTTCTTTGCTAATATGTGTTGATGTGTGTTTGATAAGAATCCTGTGGAAGTTTCTACTTAGTGTCACTATATTGTTTCTACACAGGAATGGGTGTGTGGTATTCTTGACTTTCTTGCATTTGTGACATTTCACCTCTTTATAAATTAATGGGTATCTGTTGTGTAGCTTGGTTCTGGTTGGAAGTTCTTCATACCAAAGGTTGAAGCTGAATTTCCTCATATAGTGGTCTCTGTGTGAAGTTGTGTGTTTGTTAATTTCAGATGGATATAAGCTGTTGAATGTGTACTCCCAATAGATGTTTCTGTAGTTCTTATCTGTGAACCTGTTCTGTGTCCTGTTTAGTAATTTCCATTAGTTTAGCCTGATGGCTTTATTGACTTGTTTCACTAGTTCCTTGCATAGTATATCTATTTGTGTTGTATTCCAGACTATATTTATTGGTGCCGTTCCTCTGTGAAATTGTTTTATGTTAATGAGTTTCTGGCTAGATCTCATGTCTGAGGAGATGGGATCGATCCTGGCAAGTCTATCAGCTTTCTCATTGAGAGGGATGCCTGTGTATACTTTCACTTTATGGATTGTGATGTTTAGACTTTGTTGTTTCCTAATGTAAATGAAGGTATCTGTGATTGCCTTGCTCAGTTTTTCCCTTGTTTTGAGTCCATTGGTATTCATGGCTTCTGTTAGGTTAGTTATTGCAGCTTGACTGTCAGTGTAGAGATCGACTGTTGTGTTTTTGCTCAGGATACTTATTACTATAGTTATGGCCATCAGTTCTGCTCTTGTGGATGAGGCATAAAGTTGTGTTTGTCCCTGGAATGTGTGTTTTGTTCCTTTCCCATCCTTAATAATCTAGCCTAGTCCCATATGTGGTCTGTTGCCATGGTTTGACACTGATCCATCTGTATATATTATGACGTATTGACTGTTCTTCAGTCATTGTTGAATTTTTGTCAGGGTTTTTAGTTCCTCTCTACTCAGCTTGAAGATTTCATTGAAGTTTGTTGTTTCTGAGTTACTGCTGTCTATTATAACTTGTGATGAGATTTGATCTGAGTGAGGGGTTTTGGTAAGATCTTTTAGTTCCTTCTTAGTGGAGCCTAGTGACATTCTACAGTGTAAGGTGCTTGTGGAGCTGACCTTGTTTTCCTTTGATAAGATGCTTGTTCTTTCTACTGGGATTTGGATGATGTTCTGTTTTTTTGCTACAAATGTGCATATTTCAGCCAGTGTGTTTCTTCCCTTATTTAAGAGGCACCTGGTGCATTTTTCCAGTGGTGACTGCTCTTCTATCCTTGAGTAATGATTAAAACTATTGTGTTGGGGCTGTCATTGCATTTTTTCCTGCCTATGACTTCCTTATTCTATTTCAGTGTTCTCCCCAGTGTGGTTGGTATGAGTTTCCCATCACTAGAGGTCTGCCTTGACTATATGTTTGATGGTCGCTTATCTCATCTTCTATTCTATCTTGTATACTGGTTGTAGCTATAAGATTCTCTGTAATTTCCTTGTACCATTTTGGGATGTTCCTTTTTTTTATTTTGTTTATGACCCCTAGTTCTCTCCAGTGTAATAGTTGTGTTTCTGCTGAGTTGATGATTTGCCCTATGAACATCAGGTTATGTTTTCTTAATGTCTGCCTGTGCTGATGATATAATGCACTTGATATTATTTCTTCGATTGTGTTGTCTATCTTTTCTATTTTTGAGAGAGTTTTAATCCTTGACTCTAGTTAAAATTGAAAGCCATGTTTTCTTAGTATTCAGAGGACGTCATGATCCAGGTTTTGTCCAGCCTTAAGGAACGGTTGGATGAGATGTGTTGTCACTGCGTTGGTTGACCAGAATATATTCTGTAAGTTTTGGAGACCCATACTGGAGATTTTCCCAATATTCCCTTGTCTTTCATTCTTTCTGGCCATGTCCTTGAATGAAGTTGAAGTTGTCTGTCCTATATGTGATTCAGGTGGTGCTCTATATGATTGTATAGTAGAGTATTGAGGATTGTATTGGTGAGGCCACACCTGTGTTTGTACTTTTTTACAATTTTACCCATCAGAAAGTTGCATTTGCTTTCAGGAAGTACTATGTCATTGAGCAAGTACTCTATACTTGGCATGAGTACATAATTTATTATGTATCCCATTTGTTTGTCTGTAGTTGCCTTCCAGTCAATTAGTTTGTTGATTTTCTTTACTTTTTCCCCTATGAGCTGCCTTTGATATCCCTTTTTTCCTAAACTGTCTAGTCATATTCTGAGTATCCTCATTAGTACCCCTGACTTGCTATCTTTTATTGTTTCTCTTTTGAGCTTGAAACTTCTCTCAAAGTCTTCAAGCTGCCCATTGATGATGATTAATTGTGATTTCAGAAGATTGATTTTGATGTCGTTGTGGTCAAAGAATTCTGTTGTGATGTCTAATGTCTTTGTATTTCTTCTGGGTTGTCTGCCAGCCATGTCGTGTTATCCATATATACTAAAGCCTTTACTTCTAGATGTTTTTCCTCATATAGCCCATTATGTCTACTCTAGATTTTGTTGTATATATGTAACCTCTTCCTGATTTACTGATTTCTGTGAGAAGTGAATCATAAAAAATATGCCATAGCAGGGGGAAGATTGTGTCTCCCTGATCAATTTATCTAGTACTCTGTAGTTTGGGCTGAGGCCATATATTGTTATGACCTGGTTTTCTCTTTCTTTGAGTAGATTTTGAATGATGTTGATTATTTTCAGTGGTATCTTGGTGCATCTCATAGCATAGCCCAGCATTTCTGTGTTGACTGAGTTATAAGTCTTCACCATGTCTTGGCTTAGAATCCATAAATTTTTCTTTTTTCTGTATGCTTGCTCTATGCATAAGTTTGTTATGTGAATAGAACCCTAGGTGCTATTTTCAGGTAAGGCTGCCCAGTTGGACTTGTTGAGAATGTTATGCTTTTTATAGATCTGGGATAGGCAGTCACTAATGATCTTTGTGAATATCTTCCTTTCTGCTATAAGTAGAATGATAAATCTGGTTATCTCGATTCTGTTGTTCCATTCTGTGGGTTTTGGTATAGAGTATATATGTCCTATGCTCCATTTCCTTGGTGTTTCACCTTGAGTGAGAATCTTGTTATATAAGTTGATAAGCCATGTTAGTGTTTTAGGTCCAAGTTGTTTGTAAGCTATGTAGTGTATGTTATCTGGTTCCGGTGTTGATTTGGAGCTCTTGTCTTTTATTGCTTCTTTTAATTCTTGTGTGGTGATGTGTTTGGTGAGTTTGTCGTACCATTTCTCTTGAATCCTTTTGTCTAGTAAATATTGCTGTACCCATCTGGATGTGTTTTCTACTAGTATAGTTTTCCTGCATCGGGTCCATTTTGTGAAGTGCTTTGACACTTTTTATTTGATCTCCTCTGGATCTGTGATAATCTCTATTTGATTGTTTTCCTCTGTGATGAGTTTGTCTATTACTATGGTTCTGTTCGGTCTTTCCAGGATGCTGTTTATCATTCATTTTTTGTTGTCTTGCAATTATTGTTGCCTTCTCATTGTGTATTGTTGAATTTCTTTGCTCCTGTGATATTTGAAGATTATTTTGGCTGCTGTCTTGTATTTTACTATGTATTCTTTGCACATCCTCTTCCACTGGGTTACATAGTTTTGGGGGTGCTTCACTTGCCATTCTTTTAGTTCTGTCACTAGCTCTGGGAAGAATTCCTGTAATTTACTTATTTGTTTTTGGATCAGTTGTTCGGTTTGTGTGTTAGGAGTGTTGATATGCCTCTGGAGCATTTCTGATAATATTTGGATGTTATGATCTTTCTATATATTGTTGAAGACTTTTCTGTTTCTTGGTTCTCCTTCAGTTTTTTAATTTAGGGATGTGTTTGTTTGTTGCTTCCATGATGTGTTGCTTGAAGCTGTTTCAAAAGTTGTTTATGTTTTCTTGGTTCTTCATGTTCTTCTCTTGTATCCTTGATTTGATTTCATCTCTGAAGAGCTTCCATTATTTCATGTCTGCTTTATGCCAGTTGTACCTATAATTTTACCTATGAATGTTTTGTTTTCTTTGCTTCTCCAGTTGCCACACTTCGATTCTTGTCATCATTATCCTGTGGTCGCTTTTGTGTAGGGAGTCTGAATGATCTATTATGTGAGAGTCCCTGGATTGCTATATGCTCTGTGGACCATACCATATTTGGTTGATCCTACTTGCTGCTCTTTTGCTATTTTCCCATGTGTATACTACTTGTGTTGGGTTGTGTGTTCTGAAGGTATCTTCGAAATTCTTGGTGATTAACCATTCCAGCAGGTCTGACTCCGGTCGGTAGTTGTTTGATTTTCTTGAGGTGTACGTTTGTCAATGGAGGAGTTGGATGTAATATTAAAGTCACCTCCTATTACAACATGTATTGCCTCTTTCTCTGCTTGTGTAATCCATTCTTTTATGGTGCTTTCTATTGTGGATTTTTTCCTTCCTGTCACCATTTCTCAGTGGGAGGTACACTCCTATTA
>CAJVPT010005777.1:0-11787 GCA_910592055.1 Acaulospora colombiana | reverse complement strand
CAAAATCTTCCCCCCCTGTTTAAATTTGTATAGTCTTAGCTTCAATCTTTTTTTCAAGATAGAGTCAGTTAAATAGGGTAACAAACACAACCCCCCCTTATCCCTTTTGGGTTAAGTCAGAAAAATTAGATTCGATATACACAAATCCCCCTCTTTAAAATTTTATATTGCCCTAATAGTTTTTTTATTAGGTCTCTGTCCGGAGATGGCTTAGTCATAAAGTGATCTTTTTAAAGCCTATCATTAGTTTACTAGCATATCATTGTTTTTTTTTGGTCGGATGTACCTATATAGTAAAACTCGCTAATAAACTTGGCCAAGCCAGCTTAAAAAAAAAAAAAAAAAAAATGGATCTTATAAACTATGATATTCTTTATTCTAGCTTAAATCATTCTAAGGTCTTGAGGATTTTGATTAATGGTGAGAAGAATTGACTTTGTCACATTAATTTGTGAGTCATTTGTTATATAGAACTTTTTTGTTTCTTTCAAAATACTTTCCAAGTCTTTTTTTGATTTGGCAATCCAGGTTGTATCATTCATATATACAATTATTGCCTGCCTTAGGGATAGTTTAGTCTTTTCTTCAGGTTTATGAAAATTGGATAAATATTCTTTTTCCATAGTATAATCCAGTATAGAGTTATTTTGAATTTTACATATGGATCATAAAAAATTTTCCATAACAGTGGAGAGATTATTTTTCTATAATCTATATATAGTTCTTTTTTCTTTTCTCTCACTTCTTCACAAATACTATTCAATAGATAGATAGGTTCTGTTGTGCTTTCTTCTAGTAGATCAGCAAAGTTTAAACCTTTGAGAATTTTATATTGTTTACATATTATTGATAGACAATTGATAAGAATCTTGATAAAATATTTCCAAGCAGTTTCAAAGAGAACAATGAATCTTGTGTTACTCAATTGACATTTTTAGGGCTTGGGTTTAGGGATAGGATAGATGTTACTACTTTTCTATTTCTTAGGTATTATATTTGTCCGGTACTGAAAACTTTGTTAAACAGTAAGTATAAGATCTTTTTTTCTTTGATACCTAAATGTTTAAGTATTTCATAATAGATATATGATGGATCAGCTACCTTTTTGTTGAAAAGGTGTTGCAAAGTAGCTTCGAGTTCCTCTATTTTGATTTTCTTTATTAATAATGAATATCATGTTGAATCAATTCATTCTTTAGATTAATATTCTTTTTTTCAAGAGGAATCTAGACTTTCAAAGTTAGTATTTCTTTGTTTAAAAGCTTCTTTATGATAGTCTTTAGTCTTTCATTTGATGGTTTGAGAATTTGTAGCTATATATTCTATTTTTTCCTAATTCTGGATTAAAACTTAGTCTTATATAATTCTGGGTCTTTTGTGATTCAAGATAAAGCTTAGCATCTATTTTTGATTAAATTTGAGGTCTTCATATCTGTTTTCTAGGGCTTCTTTAATTTGGTTTCTGATATGGAAACTTTCTTTCTTCTTGCATATCATTTTAAGGATATGCTCTATCTTAGTAACTTTTGACAATGACTTTAAAACTTTTTCTTGTGACTGGGGAGGAGTTATTTCTTTATTGATAGATTTATCAAAACTTCTTAATTTTTGGATAGTTTTTTCTACATTCTTTAAGATTTCAGCATTATAGTTGGCTTGTAATTTCTTTAGAAAAAGGTGAATCTTATTAGCTTCTCTATAGGCTTTGAAGTCTTTTTTTGAAATTGTGGATCCAAGCTTTACTTCTTTTCTCATGTTAGGAATAGAGTAGATTCTTTTTTTTTTAAGGTGCTTGTATGCACTCTTGATAATTATTGACTCAAAATTATGTCAGCCCTTATCAAGTTCTTGAGAATCATTTACTACTCTTGACCTGGAAGATTGAGAATCAGTCTTTAGAAACTTGCTTTCTATTCAGAATTTAAATTTCTCTTATTGTTCAACTGTAGAATTTATCGAATCAGATATTTTCTTGTCTTTTGATCTACATTATTCTTAAGCTTGATTCTTAAGCAGATTGTTTGTTATCATTCTTGTCAACAATAAAGTATAAATACTATCTAATAATGTTTTTATTGGAATATTTTTAAATTTGTATATATTGCTTAGACTGATTTTTGGTAATAACCAGATAAAGTCAATTCTACTATATAATGTATTGCTCGTCCATATGAATATGGTGCTTTCTTCTTTCCAGAAGTTCTGAACATCTATATAGTTTCAATCTTTTAGAAAGTTGAAAAGGCCTATTTCAACTTTTTTATATCTAGGTATTGTTTTATCAAATAGTGGTCGATCTGCTAGTGAATTGATGATTACATTGAAATCTTCCATGATTATGATCTTAAAGTAATTTCTTTACTTGTCTAGGATTTTATTTTGAGGTAATTGTTGTAGCCATCTATTTATAGTTTTTTTTAATAGCAGATATACATAATAAATATAGAGCTTACATCTTGTCAATAAAAAGTTGGCTTCTATTATGTAGTCTTCAATTTTTTCTATAGATTCTAGCTTTTTTTCAATGTTCTTATTAATGAGGAGTCCCACTTCAAATCCTCTGGATTTTTCATTATTGCTACTGTGAAAAAACTTGTATATTTGTTGTGAAGTAAAGGTAAACTTTGCTGCTTCATTTATTAATTTGATTTCACAGATACCTAGAATATCTATATCAAGTTCTTATAAGAGTTTGTATAATCTTTGTTGATCCAAACTAGTATTGATTCCTTTAACATTGTATGTTTCAACTGAAATTGTATTAGCTAGTAAAGAGTTATCTATAGTATATTTGTCATATAGCATATATTCTTTTTCAATTCTATTGATAGTGTTCTTTTTTAGTATACTTATAAAGTCATTCAGTAATGTGTCATGTGTTATTATAGAAGAGATTGTATTGATATCTACTATTTCCTTTAGGATTGCATCTTTTCTTTAGGATGAGCTTAACACTTCTTATGGATCAAATTCTCTCCTAGTATATATTGATTGGACTGGTGCTAATTACAGAAGCGATTATTTTATCGTCTCCTTCTTATTTTATTCTGATTGCCTATTTTTTCTTCAATTAGGTTTATTCTATGAATTAGTTATTTAAAATTGTTTAGGATCTGATAAAGAGAATCTTAATCACTTTCACTTTCAGAGTAGGGACTTTTAGATCTATCATATTAATGTTTTCTATAATAGTATTTTATTGGCTTTCTGTTACTACCAGTGGCAAAATATTGAGAAGTTTCTATTGTTCTAATAGAATATTTATTGACTTGAAAATCACATCTTTTTTTTTTTTCTTCTTTCTAGATCTATTCTTTTTTTAGAATCTCTTTCTATTTTTACTTCATCTTCAGATGTTGTATACCAATTGGCACTAGTATTGCTTTTGACATCAGTTTGATCCAATTGTTTTAAGTAAAGTTTGCCATGTATTGTTTTAATATAAACTTTTTTTTTATTATCTTCACTACTTTTTGTATAAGTCAATTCTTCATAATGTATTATTTCTTTTTCAAAGTGCTCCCTAACACTCTTGCTGATAGGATTTTGTTTTTTTAGAAAAGCTTTGTTCTTGTTTAAAATATTTTCTAGCACTCCAAGTAAGTTTATGGCCATGCATAAATATATACTGTTTTAAAGCATTATTCAAATCTTGTGCTAATGAGAAGAAAATTACTGCATAACCTCTTCTCTTTAGTGTATGTGGATTTTTAGGAATGTAACATGATTTGCTTTGATATGTTTGATTGCTCGTATAATTAAATCAATAATAGTGTTATAAGTTCTATATAATCATAATGATTATGAATTATACTGTTTGCAATTCTATTAATTTCATTATTATCAAGCTCATGTCAAGTGAAGATAGTCTTGATAGTTTCTGTATTGATATAAATCATCCATTCCTCCTCAAGGTTGATATATTTCTTATAAGGAATAATATATGCCTTGATTCATTATTGTGATTGTGAATGATTATAAATATGAATGTTTGTTTTATGTCCATATTTATTGAGAGTAGATTTGATTTCTTGACATGAGTGGTTTCGGTCAATGTCTATAAGTGTAATCACTAGTGAGATTTTTTCTTTATATTTTGTTTGCTGGAAAACTTTTTCATTTGATAGTTGAATAGAGTTTGACCATTTCTCTGTATCTATAAGTATAATAATAAAGTTTTCTTTCTCTTTTTTATTAATATTTTCAAGACATTATAATACATCTTCCTCCTCTTTGCAACAAAATATTGTCCATATATTGCCATTGATAAATTCTTTTTTAAAGAATTAAAAATCTTTTGGCAAGCCTAATGTATTTTGCAAATATACTATTTGTTCTGTTTCAGTTTCTCCTGAGAGCCTGAAAGTGAACACACCCATTTTATATTCACCATCCATCTTGATATGAAAAGAATTGATACTAGATATCTTTGGTCTATTTCTTGTTTTATATATATGTTGCTTAGCTATATTGTCTTCTTTAATTTTCTCACTGATAACTTCCATTTCAATTATGTTTTCAAGCTCCTTATCTCCTATTTTAATTTCAGTAATATTTGGAATTTCAACTGTTGTAATTGTTTGAACTTCTATGATGATTGCCTTATCTGATGAGCTGTATATAGAAAGATTGTTTTCAGGTATTGTCTAACTTGATATAATATTTTGTGAAGAGTATTGTGCTTGCTTAGCTTGTTTTATTATGTTCAAGTATTTATCATCTAAAAATGGAGTTAGAAGATCTTTTTTTTTTCCTTGTCCTTTAATCCATAGATAAAGGATGTATTGTCTGAAAATATTGGCTTTGATAAAGGTGGTATAATCGACATTCATAATTCTAGCAATAATATTGTCTATAATTGAGTATTGGGTTGAACCTGAGATGAGTTTATGGTGACTTCTTGAGTTGAAATAATATTAAAGAGGATTTGTGTTGCCCATAGTTTCCGTTGTTGATCATATTTGTCTGATAATTGAGCTAAGGTCTCTATAATGTATGCTTCTCTCTTTTTAGTAACTTGTAAAAGTTTGTGTTTTCTTGTAGACATGTTGATTATGTGATAGGAAGTAAGTTGACTGTGTTTAATATTGTTGTGTTTTTCTAATGATCATTATTATGTTTTCTTAGACACATATTGCAGATTTGTTTATTTCTTATTATTATTTTAGTAATATGAAAAAACCTTATTGTTTGTTGTGACAAATTGGTAATATTTATTTCACGTGTATGTTGTGATAGTATTGTTGATATTGTTGATCAGTCAATAATAAACATATGGGATTATGGGGTTGTTGATAATTGATTTGCATAAATACATGGGATTATGAAATTGTTAATAATTGATTTATATAAATATGTAAAAAGTATATTAACATTATTTATTTGATATGTCTTTGAGCTTGTTGTGAAAATATACATATCGATATTTGCACAATATAATATTATTGAAATGTTGTTGTTGTGGTGTATATACTTCTTTACTATATAGTCAATAAAGCTTAAATATTCCTTTAGGTTTTATGAGTATTTGAATTTAGACTAATTTATTAGTTTGAGTTATTGCTTATAAAGTATCTCTTGATGTTTAGAAAGGTATTAATCTGTACTGACCTGATTAGAAACTTTATGAGGTTGATGTTGGACTTCCAAGAGCTTACTATTATTCAGTCTTTCTTGTTATTTTTCTTTTTTTAAAAGAAAAAATTATATAGTAGAAGTTGATAATTTTTGTAAAACTTATCTCTTCTACACTTTGTAAAGAGTTCTTGAACTTGTTTTTGTAAGTTGTTTAGTTGTAAAGGTAATTTCTTTTGTTTTTTGGAGGTTTCTCATTTTCTCAAAAAATTACTAAAAAAAGAAATTTTCTGAAAATTGGGGATTAGCCAAAAAAGTTTTGGATTACTTTTTTACTAATATATTTAAATATTGTTAAATACACAATTTTTATTATATACTGTAGATCTTTAATCTATTTGCAAAACCTTGTAAAACTTTATTTAAAGACAAGATAACTACTAGTATTAAAACAAGCCAGAACATCTTATAATCTTTTGTGTTTTTTATAATCAGACAGGGTTTTGATAAGATATAATCAAATCAGCATTATAGAATAAATAAGATTTTCTTGTATTATCTAGGTTTAAGTGATACTGTTTCATAGTAATATTAAACTTGAAAATAGTACTTGATAACTTGAAGGTACTACCACTGTATTATTGATTTATAAGTTTTTTTTTTTTTTTTTTTTTAACCCACAGTCAGGTTAGTATGATGTATTTTTATTGTATATATGTTAAGTATTTACAAATTGTTGCAACTTTCACATACTAACTCACTTGTCATCGAAAAAACTATTTCTCTAAATGCAACCTAGGGAATAATATTTCGCTCCTTTATTAATTTTGATAATTCCTCTAATTAATAAAATCATTGCCTACAGGTCATTACTGTAGATCATTCTAAGTTCTGTCTGCAGTTAAAAGCCAAACCACTTAGTTCCATGGCAAACCCAATCATTGATAATCGCTATATACTTTTTTCCTTCTGTTTCTTTAATGTCCTTCAGGTTTGAGTCCTCTAAAGGTAACAAAAATTCTTTTTGGTCTTGTTCGGCCTGTTCGTCAGGTCTGAACTTGGGTCTCTTGTTTCTTTTGTCCTCTTCTATAATATTTTGCTTCTTTTCCCATTCTATAACTTTGGCACAGCGAGTATTCCAGATCTCCTTTTTAAAGTTTGTTCTCATCTTTTGACAGAGTTTGTCGATTATATCCTGTGTATTTTCTGGTGAGATCTTGAGCTGCTTTTTAAGATATTTTTTCAAGGAGGTGATCTTGCTTTCTTCCATATATCCATAGATAATATTGAAAAGGTCCCTGTCAGATTTATGGATCTCTTCTAACCATTTGTTCATCCAGCCACTTATGTTAGATTGAACTTCTTTCTTGTCTTTTATTTCTTTACTAATGAGTTTCTTAATCTTTTCGTTTGCCTTCTGCCATAAGTTCTTTCGAGTTTCCCTAGTAGCTGGGCATTCAAAAAGATGTCCTAGTGTCTCTTCTTACAGTTCACATACTGGATAAATAGTTGTAGTATATACATTTTATTTCCTCTTTTTAAGTATCTGTAAGACTGAAAGTTCATTATGAGTTAAGTTAGTTAGGAAGCTTTTGTCTTTATTGGTTTTGAAAGAGGTATCAAAGGTGTTAGTTGGATTGAACTGATTCCAGAAGGTTGGCCAGTCTATAATCTTATCATTTTAGATCCAAAGTTCCTGAATCCGTTTCTGTATTGTCCAGTCTAATTCAATCTTTTTCTTATTGAAAGTTTTAACGAAATTTCTGATACTAATTTCTATTGTATATTCTTCCCATGCTGCTATTATGAGGACTCTTCCTAACTCTGGTAGCTGATGCCAAGTTATTGAATTCTCCCGCCTAGCCTGTTTAGCAAGTAAGTCTACTTGATTGTTGAATCTGTTGATTCTGTGAGCTTTGACCTTTAAGATTTCCAGATTCAGGTCTTTCTTCTTTACTAGGTCCTTGATCTTACTCTAAAGTGGCCAGTTAGTGATCTTTGTTCATCTTCTTATAGATGTCTTTGTTTGTGAGCAGATGGATTTCCATACTTTGACTGTAGTATTGTAGTCAGTATAGATCGTAACTGTTGTGTTTCAGGGGGCTGTATACAGTGCAGTAAGAATAGTTAATATTTCAGTCCTGATTGTTGATGGCCATGTAACAGCTCCTGCTGAGAACTGTTTAACTATTTTTCCTTCCTCTATTATGATCCAAGTTAAACCCATTTCGAATTCACCATCTGTTGTCTCTTTTTTATAAGAGCCATCTGTGTAGAATGTGAGTTGATCAGCTATATTTCTTTTATTATGTCTCAAAATACTCTTCAGTTTATCTTTGTATTCTTCTATTTGTATGGCTTTTTCTATTAGTGTGATATCCCAGTCTTTCACTTGAATCTCTACTTCGACTGGTTTGAAAGTTGATAGAACCACTGTTTACTAAAATACATTTGTTTGCCAGTCTGTAGAGTTTCCTGGCAGAAAGATTTGTTTCCTTTTTCTTAGATTATTATGTTGATTGAGCTGTGGAAGAAGGTGGATTTGTGACAGGACTACTTCTAATGGCTGCTTCATACTGTCTGGTTGAAGATGAATATTGTTACTAGTAGGATCATATACTAGTTGATATGGAGTGAAATAGGTTTTGTTATTTATGGATGCTATTTTTTCCCATGTATCTGTTGAAATATTAGCCTAAACTGCCCAGTAAATTTTTCTTCTATCTAGGTTTGTTGGAAATACCTCAGTTTGCATATTGTAAACTGTCCATTCAAGCCCATGTAGAGAGTTTCGTAAGAGATCTTGATTTACTGTTGTTTTTTTCTTCACTTTTTTGTACCAGGAGGGAACCGGTCCCTTGCATCTACTATAGAGGATTTGAACTGCTCTCTATTCCTTAAGTGTCATTGTGATAGTGTTGATAAGCTGGTCTAAAAACATGATCTTGTGTTTTCATAGTGATGGAATGGCTTTTTTATATTCTCTATTCTCTGGCAGTATAGATTTGATTGATAAGATACCTCACTGATAATCAAATATGTTTTTCTATCTTCAACTTTGAAAAGTGACTTGTATGCTATTTGCCAAAGCCAGTGTCATAGCTGCAAAGTTTCCTTTTGTCAGCTTGAAAGAGTTGATAGGATAGCTTAGGATATTGCCTGGCTCCCAATATTTGATTTGGCTTTGTTTCAATCTGATTATGGTAGCAATATCAAGGGCCTCATTATTGTTAAGCTGACAAAAAAGTGCAGGTATGTGACTTTCTAGCTGTATGTCCCAGATACTTTTGAGACCATATATTTCTTTGTTATGAATACAACTGTTTGGAATCATTCCACAGACTAGGGCCTTGTTCTTGAATACTTTCCTAAACATGGCTGTGAGATCATTACATATTTTCTCACTCAGGTGTATATGTTGTGTTCTATATTCTATTCTTGGAATCAGGACCCTATTGATAACGTATTGGACATGTTTTACTATCAGCTTCTTCTTGATTATTACCTGAATTACTGTTCTGATCTCTGATTTTATAAGGCTGATAGTGTTCTGGTTTTTTTGTCTTGATCCTAGCCAGATATCAAGAAATCTAGCTTGGTTCTCCTTGTTGATTTCATGGACTATAGTATTCTCTGTTTCAGTCTGAACAGTCCCAGGGACTTGTGAATTTTGGTTGATAGTAAGGAGGATTGACTTCTCTGCATTGATCTGAGAGCCATTTGCTATATAGAACTTTTTCGCTTCTTCCAGGATCTTTTCTAGGTCTTCCTTGGATTTGGCAATCCAGGTCGTATCATCCATGTAGGCAATTACTGCCTGCCTTAAGGAGAGCTTCATCTTCTCTTCCGGTTTACTAAAGTTGGGAGACAATTCTTCTCCCATGGAATAATCCAGGTTGCTGTTGTTTTGGATCTTACATAAAAGTGGATCATAGAAGATTTTTTATAATAATGAAGAAATCATTTCTCCTTGATCTATCCCATCCCTTGTTACTATTGGATTAGATAGTTCATTGAAAAGGATAATACTACAACTTCTATCTTTGAAGAGGTCTATTATGAGCTTCTTAATAGTTGTAGGGATTCAAATCTAATCTATAGCCTTTTCAAGCATATGTAGGGATATTGTATCATATGTCTTTGTAGTATCTTGAAATAGAATCCATAGTTCTTTTTTCTTTTCTCTAGCCTCTTGTTTAGCAGGTGGATAGGTTCTGCTGTACTCTCTCCCTGTAGCCTGGCAAAGTTAGGTCCTTTTAATATTTTGTATGACTTGCAAATAGCTGATAGTCAGTTGGTAAGAATCTTGATAAAGCATTTTCAAGCTATTTCTAAAAGAATGATAGGTCTTGTATTGCTTAGATTGCATTTCCAAGGCTTGAGTTTGGGAATGGAATAGATGTTGCTGCTTTTTCATTTCTTTGATATTTGACCTGTGCTTAAAACTTTATTAAATAGAAGACATAAAGTTTCTTTTCCTTTGATTCTTAAATATTTGAGCATTTTATAGCTAATGTATGAGAGGCCAGCAGCCTTGTTGTTTGGAAGAGATTGCAAAGTAGCTTTGAGCTTTTCTACTTTGATTTTTTCTGTTAAAGATAAATATCATGTTGGATCGATCCATTCTTTGGATTGATATTCTTTTTTTTAGAAGGAGTCTAGATTCTCGAAGTTGACATTTCTCTTTTTGAACACCCTTTTGTGATATTTTTCAACCTTGCTTCTGATAGTTTGAGAGTTAGTAGCAATGTATTCTTTCCCTTCCTGATTTGTGGTTAGCACCCAATCTAATGTAATTCTTAGTTTTTTACAGTTTAAGACTGAGTCCAACATCTGTTTCTGATTGGATCTAAGATCATCATATCTGTTATCCAGAGCCTCCTTGATTTGGTTTCTGATATGAAGACTTTTTTTTTTCTTGTATATCATTCTGAGGGTACATTTTATCTTAGTGATTTTTTTCAATTGCTCTGAGATCTTTTCTTGTGACTGGAAAGGTGCTAGTTTTTCATCAAGGGATTCATAAGTGCCTTGTAGATTCTGAATGGCCTTTTCTATATTTTTCATGTCTTCGGTGGTCTTCATATCCCAGTTAACTTGGATTTTCTTTAGAAGAAAATGGATCTTATTGGCTTTTCTATAGGTTTTGAAATCCTTTTTTGGGATTACTGATTCCATTTTAACTTCTTTTTTTCTGCTAAGAGTAGAGTAGACTCTTTTCTTCTTGAGGCACTTGTATACACCCTTAATGTTGTGGTTTCAAATTCTTGCCAAGCCTTTTCAAGTTCTTGAGAGCTGTTCTTGGTTTCATGCCAGGAAACCTATGCATCAATTTCAGGAAGCTTGCGTTTTATCCAGAGTTTGAATTTCTTCCATTGTTCCACAGTAGAGTTTCCTGGATCTGGTATTTTTTTACCTTTTGTTCTATCTTGCTTTTGTACCTGGTTTTTGAGCAGATTGTTTGTTGTCATTCTTATTAATAGCAGAGTATGGTTACTACCCAGTAGTGTCTCCACTGAAATGTTTTTGAACTCGTATATGTTGTTTAGACTAATTTCTGGTAGTGTCCAGATATAGTCGCTTCTGCTATGTGGCTGAGCTATTTACCCATGTGAAGGTGGTATTCCCTTCTTCTTCCCAGGAGTTTTGGATATCTATATAATTCCAATCTTCTAGAAAGTTGTAAAGACCTATTTCTGCTTTTCTGTATCTAGGGGTTGATTTGTTTGTGGATGGTGATCGATCCACTATTGGGTTTACAACTGCATTAAAGTTACCCATGATTATGACTTTAAAGTGATTTCTTTGCTTATCTGGAATCTTGTTTTGAAGTAGCTGTTGTAGCCATCTACTTTCAGCTTTCTCAAATGGCAAATACACTTGATAGATACAAAGTTTGCTTCTTGTTGATAGGAAGTTAGCTCCTATTTTATATTCTTCTATTTTTTCAATTGATTCTAACTTTTTCTCGATATTTTTCTTAATGAGAAACCCTACTCCAGATCCTCAGGGTTTTTCATTATTACAGCTGTAAAAGAATTTGTGCGTTTGCTATAGTTTAAAAGCAAAGTCTGCTGTTTCTTCTGTTAATTTAGTTTCATAGATCCCAAGGATGTCTATATCGAGATCTTGTATAAGTCTAAATAGTCTTTGTTGCTCAAGACTAGTGTTAATGCCTCTAACATTATGTGTCCCAATAGTAATAGTGTTGTC